>VWZY01005081.1:2920-13051 GCA_013399075.1 Chloroceryle aenea | reverse complement strand
AAAAAAAAAAAAAAAAAAGAAAAAAGAAAGGAAAAGAAGAAGAAAATGCCCCAAACGAAAGGCTCGATTCGGAAACAGTGCAAGCCTGCTTCTAAACAGTCATGTGACTTTTTTTTTTTGCTAACAGCCATGTGCTCGCGTATCATTTTACTCTGAAATAACTCTGCGGATTTCAGCTCAACCTGCCTTTGCTTATAATGTATGACATAGCCTGCGAGGGAGCCTGAGAACCGTCCCTCTTCAAAAGCAAGGTTCCCATGCTTGGCCTGTAACCATGGAAGCAGATGCCTCTTTTGCTTACCCCTGCTTACCTCTTTGCAGCCACGAGCTGCTCCCTATTGTTAAAAGGGGTACGCCTTGATTTTTCTTCGTCGTGACCGAACTTGCCTCTTCTTCAAAGGGCATGATGCTGCAGGTCATTGGTCTAGACTGTTTGCACGGTCCAGAGAACAGCCTTGATGTAACCCTTGCTCCGTCTGTGCCACACCACCAGCCGTGCGACTGCAGACTGTAGGGGGACATCGGAGATCTGTATTTGAAAAGAAGTCCGTCCGATTTTGCCATTGTGCCTTTTCAGTCATCGATCGAATGAATATCGAACCTTCTGTCGTTGCATGTGTGAAATAGATAGCTTAGCAAGCACTTTTGTGCCCAAACCTGTGCAGTGGGCCAAACTCTTTTCCTTTATTCACAAGTATTATTGGTTTTTGTAGTATAGTAATTTCTTTGGTGCTTCAATAACAGTGTCCTAATGTTAGACCAGCCTCAAAACAGAACCCCTTTATTGTAATCTGCTTGATTTAGCACTTTTTTTTTTTTAAATTTAATGTAAAGGTGCTTTCTTTTTTAGACATTCCCAGTTGGACATCAGCCCTCTTAAAGTGCAAAGGAGGCTGATTTTGAATCAGCATGAATAGCCCTGAATCATGAGGGATTTCAAAACAAGATACCGACTGGAGGTTTGCTACCATAAGGCATTAAAAATAACACAGGGTGAAAAAAGTGGACTTGGAAAGCTTCCAAGGTAAATTCAAAAGGTAAAAAATCCAGCATATATGGCATTTTCTTTTTTTCTTAAATACGAATAAAGTAGATAGTGGTAAGGAAAGACAGATATTGTAATAGACAAAATAACCTGATAGTGGCAGCTAAAAACCTAAAAGAATCCTCTCTCCTTTTTTCCTTAAATATACAAAGCCAAATAATATGGAATTTTAACATCTGATATCATGGGAGCTCTAAAATACTTTTTACTCATCTGTACTATTGCACAAAGATTTTCCATATTCAACAGCCAGCTTATTTTTTTTTAAGATGTAACGCTTTTAAAAAAAACCTCATATAGATAAATGTCCAAACCATAGCAAGAAATTATAAAAATTATGCTAAGCCACTGAGAAAATGTAGCTGAAGTCTTCAAGTTCTGCAGAACTTGAGGAATTTCTAGAGAAGCGTGAAGAAAAAAAATGCTCTAACACCTTTGAAAAAAAATTACAGAATTATAGCTAACATGGAAAATGATACATGCTTGAAATCAGTCGGTAAGCAAGTTTTTACTCCTCTTTTAACAGAATGGCAAACTCTCTGAACATAGCCTGTCAAAAAACAATAACCCAGTGACAGGCATCAGCACCTACTCATTGTAAAATATGCTTGCCTCTACTCTGTTCTAATAAAATTTGGATCTCATCAAAAAGGGCTTATATATTCTTCAGGGTGTTCCTTACCCAGTGTTGTCTGTATATGACATCAGTATATATATTTTTGAGATACCACTATCTCATACTTCAAGGCATACCTATTTTCTCTAATTGCCGCAGGCAAAGGGGAGGTGCACTAAAGAATAAAGAAGGTTATTGTGACAGATGAAACATAATTCACAATGAGTACTCTTTTCATCCAGCCTTAAGTAGCAGAGGATTACTCCAAGCTGAATTTTAGGGGTGTATGTATGATCTGATTTAATAATACGAGGACAGGCCACAAGCTGAAAGGCAATGTAAACTAATTATGTTTTTTCTGATTATTTGGGGGGTTTTGTTGTTGGGGTTTCTACCCCCCCTTCCCTTTTCTGGAAGTAGAAGAAATGTTAACATGAAGAGGGTCTGAAGAAACATGGGGTAAAGTAAGAAATGCCAAGAAATAAAAGTTGGTATTTTCTGGAATGGATATTGATAAATGCTTATTCTCTATTTCTGCTTCATGACACTTAAATGAAATAAGATCGTGCCATTTCTTCAGTAAATATGCGCTGTGAAAGTAGGTAAACTAATTTTGATACACTTACTGAACTCGCTTTGCTTCAGAGAAATTCATACTTGAGTCTTCTAAAAATGCTGTATGGTATCAAGTTTAGATGTAGATAACTGTGACAGTAAAATAACTTTCTGCTAAACATGTGTGCATTGCTTTTCTGAGTCGTTTTAATATTGAAATAGTAACCAGGTAAGATTGCATGTGTATTTTATATGTTTGTTTCTTTATAATGTGTTTTGGAAAAGACTTGCTTAAGCACAAATTATGTATTGCATTCTGAAAGGATTTATCTTTTCTTTGTTTTAATTTTCATTCAACATTTTTTTTTTCCATGATCTAAAATTCCATTCAGAATATCTGGACATGTGTACATAGTTAAACTGCAGAGGCTGCTAAGGTACTTGGCAAAAGGAGTAAACAGTATCTTGTTTTGTGTATAGAAATGTTAATTTAGATTAATTACTTTTTTTAAGCAGTACGTAACTTTTGAAATACCATATTTATGCACATGTTAATAAAGTAATTATTGATCTTCTCAAAGAATGTTTCCATACATTTTGTATAATTTAATATGCAGAATAAAAACATTTTTAGATACAGATTCTAAATGTATTTTCATCTTTGAAAATAGCAGACATAAATACCCTAACAACCATGAGTACAATGTTTGCTTTCATGCATTTTGTAGTTTTTAATTATACAAAAACTGTTTAGCAGTGAGAGCTAACAAAACTGCTGCTAACTGAAAATAAATTATTACTAGGGGTTAGTTCCTACAGTTTCAGATTTTGGAATGAAATATAAAATAAAGATTAATTGGAATAGACTTTCTGTTATTCGAGTGCTGCTCTGTATCAGACCAGCTAAGAAAATTCAACAACTTAACACAAAATCCTGCATAAATAAATGTCAAGGAAATAGCATAAAAATATACATGTAAAATTATTATTGTGTTTTTTTAAACAAAAAATACAACAGTGAAAGCTCATCTTTCTGTTGGCTGTGTTACTGCACTATTCTTCTATATAATATGATTTCATGCCATTCTTAAAAGGAAGCAAAAATAAGTATTTCATGAATACCATAAGCAATTAGTTAGATTTTAGTGAATAAGCAGCATGCATTAAGCACACCTCAGCACTATACTCTTAAAGAAAGAATGAACAGTCAGAAAATGTTTCAAAATACAGTAAGAAAGCTGCTAGATTGAAAGCATACATTTTAATATTTTAGCTTGCAAAGGGAGCGGCAGCCAAAAGATCATTCTAACCACCTGACAAATAGCAACAAACATCAGCTCTCAAATCAAAATATTTATTAGGGTGGCATGTCAATGTACAGGCTAGCATATGTGCTAAGGAGAAATTATCCTATTATCTTCAGCTGAGTGTAGTAACAATGAATGTAAGGATTTAGGAGTATATATAAAACTGAGAATGTTTCTTTCAAATCATGTACTCATTTAATTTTCATTGATCATTTGAAAATATATCCAAAAGCGTAGATCCAAGTGACTGTAATTCCTGTGACAATTTTTATCCAAATGTTATTGTTGCCATGTCACGCTGCACTTGCCTTCCATCGTGAAGTCTCTTAGCAAGAAATATATACTTAAGCTTTTGTTTAAGGAGTCAAGTGGCATTTTAGCTACACTGAATGACATTAATTCAAGCAATATATCTTCTACTAATAAACTTTCATACAATGTATATTTTAGGGGTATTCATATTGGTGGACTGTTTTTGTTCACTTTAAAATTGTTTTGAAGTAGATTTTTTTATTGACTTTATGGCACATAAAACTTTCCGCTAAACTGCAGATGAAGGCTGTCTTTGGAAAAGCAGGGGAAAGACAGCATCTTAGGTCATGTTTGTATGCAGTAAAAAAGTACATGTCTCAAGATGAACAAACAGATCTTAATACTGAATCAGACTGAGCACACATATCTTTTACAAATCTAAAAATATTAGTATTAAACAATATTTTAATCCTTTTCTCTAAAACATACATCAGGCTGACTGAATATATCTCAAGTTCACTATATAATTTTTAATAGCCAGTACTGAGAATTACTTAAAAGGGAAGAAAGAGGTGAAAAAAGGGCTCTTCCCCTTCCCCTGCAAACAGCTTTGATTTTAGCCAAATTTTAGTGCGCAGGTATAGTCGTCTCATCCCATACCCTGTAAAGCTTTAAAAAACTGCAAATGAAATTAGGATTTGTAATATTTCGAGAGCTACAAAGAACACAGCAGCTCAGGAGACAACACTGGGAATGTAAGAAACCACGGACTTTGATTCTATACGACAAGCTGGATAGGAGTCAAAGCTGCCACATGTGGTGTGAAAAAATGCCACCCCGGTGTGAACAAAGGGTTTAAAATGGAGTCAAGAAGCGTGCAAGCTCAATGTCTAAGCTTTTCCTGTGAATTGTACTGCCACAACCTGCAGGATATCAAGTGGGCTGGGAAGAATAGAGTGCCTTTGGAAGCTACAATGGAGTAGCGGTGGCCGTCGGTGCGTTAGGGCTCCTATTGTTTTGGTCTTCTCATTATAATGTGCTGCTTTACTTCAGCAAGAAATTAAATTCTAAGCACCAAAAATAAAGTCACAAAATTCGCCAAAAAACTGATGAATGCAATAACTCTGATCTTTCTTACTGTAGTCCTAGTTTAAAGCTCAGTGAGAGATTTTACCAGCTAGATTGTTCATTTTACCGGGGTCTGAACCACAACTTCACATGTATGAGTACCAGAGTAATAAACATTGCTCATAAATATTTCTATGGCCTTTTACCAAGATAATAGTTGGAATAATAAAAACATTTGTTGGGGTTTATTCAAATAGAAAGAATGTTGCATCTTATTTCAATCAACAGCTTTCCTCCTTTTATTACAATGTAAAACTATGAGTCTGCATATTCAGTTCAGAGAACACTATCTTTTAGAAATAATGGGTTATACACTCACAAAGATGCTATGATAACATTGTTTAATGGCAAAGGTCTTGAAAAATCATAAATATTCTACCCAGATAAAGGAAAATGCTGTGTAGTCAAAGCGCAAGGAATAGTAAGAAAGAAAACAGTTAAATGTATTTTCCCCAAAGATGAAAATGGTAAAAAGTACAAGATACTCAAAGAGAAAATGCAATATAGTTATTAGAATTCATAAACAAAATCAATCAAATTCCAGGGAAGCAGACCCACAAAACCCAATAAAGAGTACATTTTCTAAGAATTAAAGAAACCTTACAATTTCCTATATTACATTTACATTTTTTTATTAAGGATTAGGTCAAAAGCCACTGATTTTTAGTTTATGAATGCAGGTCAAGACAAGAGCATTTTTCTATTTGCTCTGTGTAACTCTGTATAGAAATCAATCTGTTACTTTCATTACAACCACACAATCAATTCCATTTAAAGTACAATGCAACAGCCAAGTCCAAGGACAATATGGATCGCTGAAAATCCTTCATACTATCTACTGAATTTATTCAGCATGACTGGGATGATTTTTCTCCTCATTAGTATGCAATGAGCTTTCACAAACAAACTTATCCCAGCCTCACCTGGTTTTAGCTCTAAGCACAAAACAACAAGAACAAAAAAAAGCCATTCACTAATTTTCTGATACTAGCATTGATGCGTAAGTATTGCTCTTTATTAAATAAAACAAATCATCTATTAAAGAACAATTTTATAGAGGAAAGTGTCTAAATCACACTGAGTCACAATTATTTCTACAACTGTAATAAGACAGAACTACATGCTAGATAAACCATATAACACATATAAGCAGACGCACATGGTGAATATAGACAATGTATTTAAGCAATCTGCCTTAAAAGTCTATATTTTATTAACTTATACATATTTATAAATATGTCTCTCCCATTTTTCTGTTCCTCATAATGCTATTCTGAGGTTCCTAAGGAGCACCTAAGGATTCCTAAAGTTGGGGGCTTTTATTGAAAATCTGTGGAATATTATCAGTATCTCTCCCTACACACTCAAATCATTTGGTATCATCATTTGGATAGATGTAATTTAGTCATTTTTATAAATGTTTTCAGTGTTCATAATTACATTTACTGTCACAGTTCAATGTATTAAAATTTAGCCATAATATCAGATTTTTAAACTGCAAAATTTCAAACTGTATTTTTATTTATTGCATATTTATGCAGATTTATTTTGCATAACCTGCAGTAATGCATGCTGTCTTGTTACCCAAGACAGGATGCTGCTAATTCATTGACCACTCGGCAGAAACAACAATTTAAGAGTGACTTTAAAACATGCACTGGACTAAAAATAAGATGGTACCCTATGAAACACGCAGGATTATTTTGTTCCCAGCATATTTTCTCAACTGCTCTTCTCTCGCATCTTAGTATTTGCAGGGGGGGGTTAATATTATTTTTTTTCATTTCTGCCTCCCTGAAACATAAGCCTATTAAATGAATATTGCTGTAAATGAACAGAAGAGACTGAAGAATGTTCTGGTCAGAGATTTCTGCAGAATAAAGCTGCCTGCGATTTTCAAGTGAAAACCTTATCTTGAATATTCTTAGCATTTGTTCCTTATTTGTTCTCGTACTGATCACTTTGTTCAACTACATGTCTCCCTCCCTAACAACATATCAGACAAAATGAAAAATGCATCTTGGAATATTGCTCCAGAGCATGTAATCAGACGTCCGCTAACAGCACTGAGGCTGTGTTTTGATGTGCCTGGTTTCCCCAGCTTTGATAATTTGATATGGCACTGATATGACATCTCTGGGTGTTTCGTAGGGTACCATCTCATTTTTAATCCAATGTATGTTTTTAAGTCACTCTTAAATTGTTGTTTCTGCCAAGTGGTCAACGAATTAGCAGCATCCTCTCGGGTAACAAGACAGCATGCATACATACACATATATATATGTGTATATGTATGTATGTGAATGTGCATACTCTGGCTTGTTATTTCAGCTGTGTCTCAAACTAGGACTCTCACGCACCAGTTAAATTTACCTCTGCCAAATCTCACTGTGTGCATTCCAGTCATAAAGAAAACTGCATATTGCCAAATTTCTTACATATAACAGCATGTAAATAGACAAAGGGTTCACAGCACTGTGAGGAGAGAAATTGTCCTGACAGACTTGCATTTATCCCCACTGCAAACATTAAATAAGCATACATAAACATTTTTTTCCTCTTGTTCAGCTGTGTTTACTTGCCACTGCTTCCCTCCCCTGGCTTCGACCAGCTCATTTTTCCCCACCTCCTGAACTTGTTTATTTTCTCTGTCCCGCCTGTCTGCTGAAGAATCCCCCCCAAAGCTGCAGCTCCATGCACCCCTGTCCCAGAGGCACCATGAGTGTGTGAACGGGTAGAAAGGAATTAAAGGGTTAACTCCATGCAAGCAGGAGTAGGCATGACTAAGGTCCTTGAGAAGATGAAGCTGAACTATCTGGAAGGATTGCATGAAATATAAGATGCAGTATCTTCAAGCGCAATAGCAGGGATACTGTTGAGAGAGAAAAACTCACTTTCCTAGAATCATCTCCATCTAGTCAGACATTAAAGAGCTGAAACATGGGCACCGCAGAGGCTAAGCTTGCCAGCTGAGAGCAGGACACTGAGCTAGTCAGCAGCCCTCACCTCTCTCTCTAACTACCGAACCAGCCTGGGGAGCCAAGACACCAATTTTACTAGCAATCTGCCCCCAGGGGCTATTTTAAGACTGTACCAGACCCAGCTGCAAAGCTGGCCCCAGAGAGCCAGCTCAGATCTCTTTGAAATGTTACAGATCAGCTATGTAACGCTGTTCAGAGCCTGCAAATAAGTAATATAAAGGATCTACGCTTGCTCCTCACCCCTGCAATGAATTTTGGTGGCAGCACAGAATCCAAAAACATGAGATGCCATTACAGTTACACAATTAATCAGAAAAGAGTAAGTTTACTTTTTAGAGAGAAGAGTTATCTTTCCTTGCACTAGGAAAACATAACATTTTTATTTATTATTAGCAGAAAACAACTGAAATTTTTCTGACTCAACTGGCTAATTATCAAACCAAGTTTTCCCCTGGATAAAACTCACACTGAACTGGGGCAGGAATCTCCTCCAAAATCAGCTTCTCCCTCACTTAACTGAAAAGGACAATTTTTATGGCTGCTCCTGCCATCTCACAAAGTCTACTGGATGTGTGAACCTCACAGGATAGACAAAGTGACAAAAAGCAAATGGACAACAGGCAGAGTAGCATGTAGAGAAATCACAGGTCAACAGACCACCTCCAGTATTGAAATGTACCATCAGACAGCTGCTTTAAAGCAGTTGCCTATGGTTGAAGCTCCATCAGTGTAATACCAACAAACATCAGGGCCCTGATCCCCCAGGAACTTGGGTACTAATTTCTCACCCTTTGCCAGTCCCTTAAAGAATACGCTTGGAAAAATTAGTCAGGAAAAGTACCTGGACAGATAAACATCACCACCCTCTTCTGTGAGAGTCCTTGCTAAGCACTTACTGACCCTTAGGGTAGTAAAGGCAATTCAGTATTCCCAGTGTGCAAGTACTGGAGGACATCACTGGTACAAGGGCCCAATTGATTCTGATTTCTTGCAATAAAATATTAAATTCAACGGGAAGTCCATTGGTATAAATACATACTCCACCCTTTAGCCATTCCACAATGGTCAGGAATGAGAGACCCAGTGTTACATGAGAGTATTCTCTGCTTGGAGAGAACTTTTCACTGCCTTCCTCAATTTGCAAATCTCCTTCTGTGGGTTTATTTTAGTACCTTGATTCTATTTGAACATAGCTTATTATGATTTAATTTCCTCCTTTCTTTTTTTTAAACAGAGGATGGAAAGGAAAAATAAATCTCTCATGCTCTCAGCATATAACAGTTGATATAATAGACTGAAATGGCTCCTTCTAATCACTTGGGGATTTTTAAGTGCATTTTATTGACATGATAAGCCATTATGAGTCCTTCAGACTTGTTATGGTTTATCATACCAAGGCTTATGGTTTTAAGTAATTTTCCTAATACGCATTCACAGCATCTACTCCAACAGCTTCTTTAATCTCAATTAAATACCATTAAAGATATGTATGGTACCTATGCACAAGTGGCACTAGAACAGTATTTATATGCACTAGTTATCAAATAATGTCAGACTGGCTCAACTGTCTTCCATCTTATCCCATACCCAGGAGTCTTAATACTCGGTACAAGTTCATATGCAAAGGTAACATTATTCAGTGAAGTTATGGGGGGACAAAGGTTTCTGGTGGTGGGGTTTTTGCTAGGGCTTTTTTTATTCTTTTATTCCTTCCCTCCTTCCCTCCTTCCCTTCCTTCCTTTCTTTCTTTCACATGAGATCCCTTCCACCAACCCCAGCAGCTGTCTGAGCAGAACTTAAAACCAGCAAATGGAGGTTATTCCTAGTGTCTAGAACACCACTTGTTCTCAAAAAGAAATAAAACTGAATGTCAGAGGTGACCAGGGAGAGCAAAACTCTGACTGCAGAGTGCACAACTAAGTAACTATCCTGAATGGCCACATAATATACCTGTGTCTTCCCCAACCCATGCCACAAATTAATGGTCTGCCCCTTTATGCTTTTCATACTTCATACTGCTCTGTTTCTCTGTTTTATCTTCCTCTTATCTTTATATTCTGGATTTCCCACAAACATGGGTCCCCTGCACTCAGAAGAAGAAAGTGTGAAGCAGCAAAGCCAGATCATGTCCACGGCAGAAGAGAGGCAGTCAAAATGACTATGGCTGCCAAATTGCCTAGACCCTCTCAATGCAGGGAGTCCTGCAGTAAAAGCGGCAACAGGAAAAAAAAAAAAAACAACAACCAA
>VWZY01005076.1:5935-22784 GCA_013399075.1 Chloroceryle aenea | reverse complement strand
TTCTGTGATTCTGTGAAAACCAAAACAGCAATCAAAAAAACCTAACCACACAAAAAACACACACAAAACCAAACAAACAAATAAAGAAACAGAACAAGGACTTCATAATCTGTGAACAGTGAAACTCAGTTCCTACAGGGAAGAGGATATGCCCAGTCCTGATGGACAAGATTATGAGCCTAAAGCCTAATAATTTTCTTTCTATTAACATCTTCTAGATGACGTGCTTCCCACATTACTGCTTACAATTTACTTGATGGATTGTGATCAGGGCAAGTCTTTTTGGCAAAGGGTAGTTCCAATTCTGAAGAATGAAGAACATAGCCGTGTAAAGTGCTATTTGCTTAAGAAATGTTCAGCGGATGAAAGTGTCACAAAGTAGAAGCAGCAGAAGAAAAGAATGGAAGAAACTCAATAGCTTTTGCTTCTCTTCCTAAATGCTTTTTTCTTCCTGGACACATTTTAAAAATCCAAGCTTGGAGATTAAAACACTCCATCATGTCAAAGACAACACACAAGAAAATTCCCTGGCATGTCTACATTATAGCTGTCAAGTGTGCATAGAGTACTAGGCTGAAAAGCACACCATAGGATACAGACTGCTCAAATTATCTACTTTCTCCTCAGTTCAGTTTTGGTTTTCCAATAGCACGAACGTGACAAGGTAGCATTTACTTCTGGGCTCAGCTTAGTCCTGAGGCCTATCATGGACATATATGCAACAACTCTTTAGCAGTGAGTCACCAAGTTTTAGAAGTTAAAATGCTTCCAATATAACAGTGAGAATGACAACAACAAACTGCATATGCACTGCCAAAGGGATACATTGTTCTCACCAGACTGTTTTTAATACATCAATGATCTTTCCTCAAAGAGACTATGTGGAGCAACAACTTCAATGAACAAAGTTAGAGGCTAGAACTGAGCAGGAAATGGTTTTAGCAGTTTACAAAAATGGGAACATTTCAACATTATTCCTTTCAGCATTAAAACAGGATCAGGAAGGGTAAGCAAGAGAAATCACAGAAGGCCAAAGAGAGGACAGCTGAAGTTCTTTCCTACAACTCTGAAAACAGAACTTTAAATCCCTGTTCTGCCTGGAAAATGGATTTCTCAGTCCTAGGATGACAGATAACATACAGTGGTTGATTACCATAGTCTCTATTTTCTCTTTGCTTTACAAAAATTTGTAAAAATTAATAACTATTAATTGCTGGCCTGAAAAACTTTCAAGGCAAACATCTGAATAAACCAGATATTTTCCTTAAAAAAAAACACAAAATCAATCAAATAACAAAATCCACAAGCAAACAAACAAAACAAAACAAACAAGCAAACAAACAAAAACAGCCAGAGACCCTATCAAACCCTGATGTCCCCTACAGAAATTATATCCAGAGTTATGCCTAATGGTCATGGGGGAGATAGATCGTCATAGTAGCTGTATTCATAATGCTACAGAAATACAAAACATTCCCACCTGACTACAAGTTAGTCTATGCAATAATTCAGTCTATTCTCAATAAAAAGTATTTTCAAGTATTTACAGACAGAAACTTCTAACAACAAAATGAAATACAAGTTGAGAATAGTTTCTCTTTGTTTCATTGGATCGTTTGAAAGGAAAAGAAGTTGCCATCTGCCAAACAGAGGATGAGTATTAGTAATGTGCAACATCACAATCTGCACATCTCTTCTGGTACAAGACTTTTGTTGTTGGAGGAACATAGTGAGACTAGTGTGGGGGCAGATTTGTATGGTTCTCTAACCAGGGAGATAGTCTACATCACTATCTATTAAAAATACAACCCCTTAATTAATTTTTGTATAGGACAAAACCTAGAAGAATACTGTAGGTTTGAATATGTATTACTAAATGTAGCATTTCCCATCCTGGTCTAAATCTTGTGATAAATTCATTACATGCAGTGAGCAACTGCATAATCAAGAAAGATAAAAGTTGAGGCATCAGAGATTACCTGAATTTGCAAGCCTGTGGGTCTCATGGGGAAAGCTACAGATGCACAGGAAAAAGTGAAGGCAGATAGAATAACTCTATCTAGTACAGCACCCATTTTAATTACAAGTAATAGATTGCTATTCATGTAGTTGGCAAGAAACACCATACAGATGCCAATCACGTTACCTATGTGGGCATGATCCACACAATCAATTTGCTGAGCTCTTCTTCAGTTTACAGTCTACGTGTGGTGTACTTTTACAGAGTCCCATCCATGGCTCCTCTCTGAGTGGTTAATTCTAATGGTCTTAGAGAAATCTAAGTTCCAATTTTGCTTTGTAATATGGAACATACATAACTAACTTTGAGACAATTGGAATTAAAAGTATGTTTGTCACCATATTATCAACTACATTTCAGGCACAAAAGAAAAACAAAGTTATTACTTTTACAGGTCAAATTAACCTTGTATGATAAAGTAAAATGCCTTTTTAATTAATGAAATTTCTTTCTCCTGGCAAAATAATTTTTGGAATTGCATGATAGTGAATGTATCACCATGGTGTAGGGTAGGAAGGCACTTCATGTGACGTGGATAGTCTGGACCAATGGGCCAATCATATGGGCTTCAACAAGGCCAAGTGCCAAGTCCTGCATCTAGGCCATAACAATGTATGATTCCACGATTCTGTATTTCTTCTTTTGTCTCTGAAGCCTAAAAGCTGCTGTCTTCCAATACTTCTTCATCCCACAGACTTGCAAGTCCTTTTCTGGACAACATCAATAGTGAGGCAGAAATGAGAACATCTTCGCTAACTTTGCACTGAACTAAACTTTGTTCCAGGCTTCTATTGTTCTTACTTTTCCCCCTAGCAGTATGTTGGGTTTTTTTAAAGCAGAAGTAGGAAAAAGATATAGGAATAACAAGCTTCATTTTATCCAAAGTCAACTCAAAATAAAGTGATTCAAAAATATGACAATTTCTTGAGATTTGTTTCTGAATACTCTTGTTATACAACATATGTAGTGAGCAACTACATAAATCATGGTTTTAAACACAAAGATTAAAATTTTGTAATACCATGGTAAGCATTGTGTTGTTCATATGCTTTTTCTGTCTGAAGATCAGGATAATACTTCCATATTTTAAAGGGATGGTAGCAATATAAACATAGAAGATTTGAGGGTGCTTTAAATCTGTGATAACATAATCTAAGAAGAATCACAAAACTCTAGCTGATGAGTATCACCCATTTCAATTTTGTCTGTATCAGACTGTGATTACTTTTCTTTAGCCTGATCATATGTTTCAATGTTTAAAGTTACTCAAGCACATTCCAATTTTTAATTTTCATGGCTTTCATATGTTATTCTGTTCTTTTTTTTTTTTTTTTAAAGCAAAATATTTGTGTAACAAAGAAAACTTTTATATGACAAGAGAGTATTCATCAGTAGCCAGTGACAGTACAGAAGTGCAAGAGTTGTACTTGTCATTGACAGTTGTACTGTCATTGTAACAAAACCACCCACAATAAAGAACTTAGCTTTGATGTTGGTGCCTGATAAATGAGAAGAAACAGAGTTCATTCACTGAAATATGGTAATGCTTCATGGGTTTTAGCTAACACAAAAAATTACTAATTATTGCAGAAAAGAGATATGATTCTAGATACATCTGAGAGAAAGTGTTCAACTAAATGCATTGGCATGTTCATGGTATTTACTCTTACGGAGTTTTAGTGTTAGGGATTAACTGAAGGTTATGTGAAATATGATGGTTTAGATTTTATAGGGTTCTGTGGCTGTGAAGTCAAGGGAAGTTAATGTATTCTTTTTCTTTCTAGTTATTCTGAAACATCTAAAGTATAAATTTCTTCAAGGCTCCCACAATAAAAGGATGTTATAGTGTAAATCCCGGTTTAATATATATATGTAATTACAGTGTTTCACTTGGAAGTGTGTGGTCTTCTCAAAATCTGATACAGAAATTTGATAACAGTCAATGGTTAACTAGGTGATACTTGAATACCAAAAAGTATGATCACATATAGATTTTTTTTCTCTTATTTCCACCAACTGCTGAGTAAAAAGGGAAGGAAGAAAGGAAGAAAGGAAGAAAGGAAGGAAGGAAGGAAGAGCCATGAAGATCTGATTCTTAAAGAAACTATTAAAGTTTTTAGCACATCTGCATGTGTGAAAATCAACTTGAAAATACAGAAATACAACTTAGTTAAAAGAATAAATAAATTTCTAATATATGATTGATATCAATTGCATTTATTGAAGCTGTTCATATTGTTTCCTTACAGGTAACTATTTAATAACATTGGTAGGCTGTGGAAAGACTGTCTTGGCATTAAATCATTAGTTGCTGTATCATAAATATTTTACACGTTTATTCTCATATTACATGACTAACTCAGGCTTAATCCCACCTTTAATTCTATTCTTCACATGTATCAACTTGCTGTGACTAACAGCTCTATATCTCTGCTAATGTGAAATCACTGAAGGTGACTTTTAATAAATCTTGATTTCCCTGTAGGTATCAATGAAAATCAGACAAATGGTGAAGAGAATTTCATGAAGCTTTTTGTCAACACTGATCCACCTCCTTCTTACTTTTTCCCCAATCCTTACATTTCTTTTCCTTAGACAAGCACACATACTCTGCCATTCTGGATAAAAGCAGTCATTTCATCCACAAGAAGGGACTGAAAAGATGCATAAAAAGATGCAGAACGCGCAATTCACCTCCTAGTGGAACAAGGCAGAGATATGTGTGAGGAAAATTATTAATATGGAAAATGATTAATGAGGAAAGTGATTACTTACAACCCAGCCAAAGATGGACACAAAACTTTCCATCTCAAATTTCCCAAATGTCAATTCTGCCAAGCATTATTTTCTACATAGATGAAAATCCAGCTTGGGTGCTAGAAAATAGTGTTTGATACTTTCTGAACTAACTTGTCTTCCAAACACCAAACAGAAGGGAAGATCTTTTGGCTGTTCTTAAATGGGTGTATAATTTTGCTTTCCTTTCTGCCATAAATCACAGAAGAAGGAAAAAAAAAAAAAGTTTTAATGGGTTTTGCCAATCATTCAGCTAACATTTCCATTCATCTGCTTGCCCACATAACCAAATTAATATCCAGAAGAATGTTTTTGAAGTTCAGAAATTTGTTTTCCCTTTTACTAGAAAAAGTGCATTTGTTGCCCTTCTTGAAGTGATTTTCATGAATCACTATTTTTTAAAATGCCCTGTTTAAATTTTAGCAATTAAGCTTAATTCTATTATATCCTATGCATCTTTCATTATTGTATAAGCATCTGAAAAAGAGTAAAATATAATGCTTCAAATTTGAATAAAGCTTCATTTGTCAGGAGAAGAGATTAACTTTAGGACATTTCTGTGTTTGCCAATACAGACATGAAAGACATCTTACATGAATAAAAAGCATCTTTTTTCTGAAATGTTTCAGAATCTGAAAATAAGAAGCCTCCTACTTAAGGCTAGGTAACTACAGATTGACACACGGTTCATTTTTACATAAACTCCCAAAAATTGAAATATAATAATATTTTATTATGAAATATTTCAATTAATGAAGCTAGTTTAATTTACAGCTCTCTATAATTAAAATTCCACCTGCCTTACAATAATCCATCCTAAATTAGGATTTCACTTTTCCATGTAATTCAGCTAACATGATCCTTGTCGGTACCTAGTGTATTCCTTAACCCTGACTTCCCTTTTTACCACTGATGATTTTGCAGATCTCCAAAACATCCATCTTTTTGACAGAACAAAAGGTAGCACACATTTGTCTCATTTGTCAACTGACACACGAGCCAACAGTGCTCCTTTGAATGATAAAACCTGGTGAATATCACTCATTGCAACTTCATCTACATTTAAAAAAGGCAAGTTAGTGTGTCTCCTTTAACAGCTGCTGTGTCTGTAAACTCACAACTGATAGAAGTTAGCCAGCAGTTACTGAGAACATGAAGAAAAGCTACCAAAGAAAAGAACAATATCCTGCATCTTTTTTTCTGCCAGATGTAGAAACAAGCAACTAGGCAGAAATTATAAAAATGTCACATTCAACTGTCAATCCTTGATGTTTTAAGATAGGATGAAATATGCAAAGCTGGTGTATTAGAACTCTAACAACAGTATATAAGGGCATCCCACAGTCAGCAGCTTTAAATGCAGGATACAGTTGTCTGCCTGAAAGCTGGTGGTACATCCGGCAACATCTGGCTCTGAATAATAGCCTAGAATTCATATATTGCCAGGACAGGTAGGAAGAACTAATGCAAATAATATACTGTAACATTAAAAAGTACTTCATTTTTTTTCTATACAGGCTGGCTTTTGTGAATAAAATAGCTCCCTGAGACTTGAAAATAAAATAATATTGATATTTTGTGCATAGAGCTGCACTTGAATTGAATCATTAGCAATGTCAGTATGGGGATCCCTCACAGTTTAGCACATATGAACCAAGTAGTTTTTAACTCCTTTCATGATTCCTATTCTGATTCTGTGATGGATAGGCAAAATACACATGATTACATGAGAATACAGCTCTGACATGGCAAAGGTAACTATGACTGTCAAAGTTAACTTAAGTTGCAAAATTAAATGGCAGAACTTTCCCTAAACCTGAAAGAAGTTGTCTAGACAAAATTTTATCTGTTTGAATAAAGATGCAGTTTCTTATACTGGTTTATATAACTATATGTTCACATATGCCTGAAAATATATTCACTTTTTTCCCCAAAAGATGTTAGTAGTAAGCTTAGTATGGTGTTCGCTATAACCCCTCAGATACTCTTTCACTGAACCTTTCACAGGTTCTAGAGTAGTCACTATCCAACTTAAGAGTCCAAATAAAAGCCAGGAAGTGGAAAATAGGTTTGGAATAATTCCATTCCACCTTAAAAATTTAATGTAGATTACCCACCCACCCTCCCTGCAGCATTTGATAAATTTCTGTTCATTAAACCTTATCAACCAGCTTTAAAGATGCTTTATCAGGCACCCACAAAATAATTAGGAGTCAATTCTTAACTAGAAACAAGCATTTCTTAAATAGGTTTAAGCAGTTTATATTAAAACCCTACACTCAGTTTCCAGTTTTGAATGACCCAACAGGGTTCCAGTGAGCACACTTCTGATATTAACACTGCTGGATACAAAGATTACTTTTGTAATTACAGTATAGACAACCACAGATGTTAAACAATCTTTAAATACACATCTTTGTGCATTATTAACAATAATACGAACTTTTCTGATCCATAAAACTGAGATAACAACCACCAGTATTTGATCTTCTAAGTTCAGGCTCTTTGAATTTTGAGAAATTTTTCAGTATAACAGGATAAACACAGACTTGAGGGCAGAGTTTCAAGTGCACTTAGGCTGCAACAGAACAGCCAGTGGAATTTAAATAAGCATATAGGTATCAGGTTTTATGATAACCATTTCACCTATCATCATGGCTAAATCTACCTTTGTAGACAGCATCTGGGTACCGGGTCTTCTTAAGGTAAGCTAAAAGCAGCATCAGAGAAAAAGAGATACTTTGTACACTGTCCATTGTTTCTTAGCACTTCTATAGTTAAAAGAGTGAAACAGGGGACAACTAGCTTTTAGTAACTGAGTACATGGATTATCACTTACAAGAGCTGTAACAAAACATAAAATGGAAAAGATCCATTAAGATTTGTACAAATAAGCAGGCCTTTTTAATGTCTTCAAGAAAAATACTGTCTATTTATATATCATTCTAGTAATTAATATTCCCATACAGATATGTGAAGACTTGTGTTACTGCACAAGAAATAAATCTATTTCATCTACAACACACTGAAGAGTATCCTCACTGCATTTGATACAAATCAAAACTGCATTTAAGAACACTACTGAAGGGAAAGTGAGAAAGCAAAACATCACTAAAACTGCCTCCGCTTAATTCTAAAGTTATTAGAACTGTTTCTAAATTTACCATCCTTGTTATTAAGTAAACAGACCAATTAATTTTTCATCTTGATCATACCCTTTAAAGTATAGAGAGCAACATTACCTTCACAGTAATTTTGCAAATCTTTAATGATGTCAGATTAAAGTCTATTTGCAGCTGAGTTCAGGGACAACTATTTTACAATAGAAAGGGCTATTCTTAAATATTTTTTTTCTTATAATATAATGCCTTCTTTGTCTCTGTCTGTACTACTGAAGACTGTCCTCAGGTGCCCCTGACATCTGAGGCACCAGAGGACAGCACAACAAAGGACTCTTCCCTCATTGATGAGGTCTGGGTTAAAGAACAGCTGAATAATCTGGACCAGGTCCATGGGTCCTGATGGCATGCACCCATGGGTGCTGAGGCAGCTAGCACAAGTCATTGCCAGACCCCTCTCTACCTATTCAGTAAATCATGGCAGACAGGACAGGTGCCTGGGGACTGGAGGAGGGCAAATATCACTCCAATATTCAAAAAGGGTAAGAAGGAGGACCTAGGCAACTACAGACCGGTAAGCCTCACCTCCATCCCCAGAAAGGTAATGGAGAAATTTATCCTCGGCGCTATCCCTAGGCATATCAAAGACAAGGGGGTCCTTAGGAGCAGTCAGCATGGTTTTACCAAGGGGAGGTCATGTCTGACCAACCTGATAGCCTTTTATGAAGACATAGCCAGTGGATAGGTGATGGTAGAGTAGTGGATGTGGTTTATCTTGATTTCAGTAAGGCATTTGACACTGTCTCCCACAGCATCCTTTTGGCTAAAATGAGGCAGTGTGGTCTGGATGATCAGGTAGTGAGGTGGTTTGGAAACTGGTTGAAGGAAAGAAATCATCAGAGAGTTGTGGTCAGTGGGATAGAGTCTACTTGGAGGCCTGTAACTAGTTGGGTCCCACAGGGGTCAGTGCTGGGACCAGTTCTGTTCAGCATATTCATCAATAACCTGGATGAAGGCACAGAATGAACTATCAGCAAGTTTGCTGATGACACCAAGCTGGGTGGAGTGGCAGACACACCAGAAGGCTGTGCTGNTGGTGAGGGTGACAGAGCACTGGAACAGGCTGCCCAGGTGGGTAGTGGAGTCTCCATCTCTGGAGATATTCAAAACCTGACTGGACATGTTCCTGGGTGATTTGGTATAGGTGATCCTGCTCTGGCAGGGGGGTTGGACTGGATGACCTTTCAAGGTCCCTTCCAGCCCCTAACATTCTGTGATTTTGAGAATATATATATATCATATATATCATATAAAATCAGCATTTTTCTGTTGACACCGGTGATGACACTGATACATGAGAGGGTCATGCTGTCATCCAGAATCATTTTGACAGTCTGGAGAAATAGCCAGAGATGGGAATCTCAAGAAGTTCAGCGAGGAAGACCAAAGTCCTTCAACCTGAGACAGAACAATCCCATGCACCAGTGTCTGCTGGAGGCTACCCTGCTTGAAAGCTGGTTGGTGGAAAAGGACCTGAGAGTCCCAATAGATGTAAAGCTGAACATAAGCAATGTTAACTTTGCATCAAAGAAGGCCACTAGTATCCTCGGCTGAATTAGGCAAAGTATTGCCAGCAGGTTGATGAAGGTCCTTCTTTTTAACTCAGCACTGGTGAGGCCACAACTTGGAGCACTGTGACCAGTCTGGACTCCCTAGTACAAGAGACATAGACTGGTGAGAGTCCAGTGAAGTGCCAGGAAGATGATTAAGGGACAGGAGCATGTCTCCTATGGGGAAAGGCTGTTAAAAGCTTGGACTGTACAACCTTGAGGAGACTCAGGGGGATCTTACCAATCTATATAAATACCTGAATGGAGAATACAAAGAGAACTGAGCTACGCTTTTTTCCATGGTGTTCAGTGACGGGACCAGAAGCAATAGGCATGACCTGAAATAAGTAAGGTTCCCTCTGAACATCAGGAAATACATTTTTACTGTGAGGGTGACTGGCACAATTTGCTCAAGCAGGGTGGTGGTGTCTCCATCCTTGGAGATCTGCAGAAGTTATCTGGACTCAGCTTAATTTTATGTAAAATTATTCTAGGAAAATGGGAAAATAACTATATATTAAGTTAGTATTATACCTTCAGAGAAGTGGAACTCATGAAAGAGTTTGAGGAGTGTACATATTTTCTTCATTAATCAATCTATTAAATTCTATTTCTTCAATAAATATAAAGTTGAATCCAGCAAATACATTACCTTATTTATTATAGTTACAGGTACTTAATTGATTACAGATGTATAACTGAAAAGGAACAGAGTATAATTTTTATTTCCTTTAGAAACTTTATAAAAGCTCTCAGATCATAGATAACTATTTTTCCCCATAGTTTTTTCCTTCCTCCTGGTTAAGATATATGGGATACCAAGTGAATTACTTTGAAATAGCTTTTCTATCTTTTCCATTTATGATGGCTGATGATTGAGGTGTCATGCTACCAAGCAAGGACATTTTGAACATTATGGTTTGTCTGAATTATGATTTGTGAGGAAACAAAGAAACTCAATTTATGATTTGTACTTCATTAATTTATTTTAAAACATCTTTCAGTTATTTAAAGCTACACAGGGTTTATCAGGCAACAAAAAATACACATTTTCCCAAAATTAATAAAATTATCAACTTAAAATGAAAACAAGTTCTATTGTGCAATCAGAAAAACCATACATATAGATGAGTTAATTTTTACTTCTACTTTTTCACTTAAAGCATACATAAAACTCTGTAATACTTCCTTAATGTGTACATCCTAATAATTCATTTATCTTTCTTTATCACTACTGTGAATTATGCTGGAACTTGAAAATGTGTTACATAATACACTGAGAATACCACTTATTTCTTGGACACAATTTGCATAACAGTGCAAAAGACTTTTAGTTCTTTTAGCCCATTCACCTTCTTTTGCAGTTATTGCCCTACAGAAATCTCTTCGTAATCTTACTGAGTTACATCTTGAAAGTAGTCACTTAGGAGTTAACCTATTTGCTTTACAATGAGGTTACAACTTCTTCACTTTTATTTATTTATTTATAAGATAAATACATTAGTAGCCAGCTTACATTTTTCCTCCTGTGCTAATACTATTCTTTATCTTAAATATATTTCTTCTATGCTGTACGCTCTACGAAGTTTTTTTTCTGCTCCCACAAATATATCCCACCTTCTTTGCCTTAGCTTTGCCAGACCAAATAAGCCAACTTCTGCTCTGTTCTTTAACAATTGTCTCTCCATTCCCTTAATCATTCTAGAAAGTATATCCATATCACTTTTTCACATGGCATGCATTTTCTATAGGATATAGTGAAGTTGCACACCACTTTTGCACAGCCTTCAACAAAGGCATTATTGTCGTTCTAATTTCTATTAGAAATATTTTATCTCTACATCACTTCTTCTTGGCTTACTGATTTTTAATCTGTGCTGAACATACAGGAATTTTTCTTCTTTCTTGCTTCTGACACTAAGTCTACAGTAGATATTTCTTACTGTCTGTATCTAAGGGAAAGGTTTTATCATATCCATTCTTAAGCCATTTCTTTTATATCAGTCCTCAAAGTCATTCAAATGAGCTCCTTTTACTAACAGCTAGTTTAATTGGGATGTGTCTATTTTGAAATGCCAAGATCGTTAACAAAATGATGAAATAAGAATGTTTGCAAAAGTCTTCCTTCAGGTTCACCATTTATAATCTCATTCCAGGCTAAGTATAAACTGAAATCTGACACTTAACATTAACTTAACATTAACTTCTGCCACCATAGCATGTCTCTTTCCATTTAATTATTCCCTCTCTTGATATTACTCCCCTCTCTTTCCTCATCTTCAGTGCATTTACCAGATTTGTAATTCTCTAAACAAACACACTTGAAGTAGTCTGTTTAAATGCAACTCCTGCTCTGCATTCAATCTGGACATTATTCACAATGTAATATTTTTACCCATTGTATATTCATATTCTTTTTTGCATGTGGCAATTATCAAACCTTTCTATGGGACTGCTCACTAGAAGGAATGGGCTAAAATTCCATTTTGACATTATTCATATTTCTTAGAGTTCAAGGTACTGAAATACTCAAGGTACTTTACTAATTAGAAAAACACACTGTACTTAAAAGGTTAAAAGATTATTTTTCCCCTGAAGCTACTGAAAACTTGTTATCAACACCTGTGTTTTTGTGTGCACATGCTTGCAATGAAGTAATATGTAAAATGAGTGAGCATCATTTCAAGTCTAAATCATCTACTTCCTCTGAGTCATTTTCATAAATGAACTTACGACTTGAAAATGATTCACATAGAAGGTCTCCTCATGGCCAGTTTGCTGATGGATGATCTGTCTCACAAGTAATAATATGCTCAGAGAAAATTCCCAACCTTTACATTTTGTCCATTGAGGACATAAAAAATAAATATAAAAATAAAAATAAAATAAATAATATCCTAGCCCTCCTCTTTCATGAACTCTTTCATGAAGGTACACTTTATCTTGCTATGATAAATATTAAATGAAGAAAGTCCCTGGTGAGATGGAATATCTGCTGCCATAGAAGAAGAAAGTGGGTTTGGTTCTATTACTTTCTAGAAGTGTTATGTCTTTTAGCTCATATTTATATATATGTCTCTCACATATATTCCTTTGTGACCTGTGCTAGATTATATGATCCTGCTCTGGCAGAGGGGGGTGGACTCAAAGATCTCCAAGGTCCCTTCCAACCCCTGACACCCTGTGATACTGTGTGATATAGAATATTTACTGAGTATGCACATAAAGAATAATAAAATGATCAAGCCTACCAAATTTCTTCTGATTTAGTTACGAAGAAACATGACCAATTTTTCTAACAATATCCAGAAACCATTTTTAGCTGAACAAATAAATTATAGGTGAGTCAAAATTAGTCAGAAGTAAGCATTGGTTTAATCTTTGAGAATAACAAAGATAGTAAGTGAAATTTACTGTAATTCACAACAATTTATGACCTACTCACAAGCAAGTAATGCCTTAGAAATATTTTTTAATATCTTGAAATTAATTAGTTATAGTTAATTGATCTTCCTGTCCCATCTTAAAAAAGGAAATGTAGACGGTCATAGTGAAAAATAGATTAAAGTTAAAACTAATGTCTTCTCTAACATTTTCCAAGAGAATAAGAGAAGGTTTTGCAAAATTTGTTTTTACAAAAATAGATGAATGGTTTTGAACAGAAATTCACATTCACAATTTCCTCTGTATTAATTCACAAAAAAAATTACCATTTTCATTTTAAGTATGTGTTCACTGCCCATCCATTTAGATAGCCTCACTTTGTTCCAAAATATTTGTTCTCATTTGACAACAGGTTTCATAAAACCATATAAATTTACTCACATAAAAAACGCAAATCAAAACAAAAAAGTATATTTTTACCAGTTCTATTCTAAAATATATTAGCAAGATGTCTGAAGATTCATCCATCTTTTGAACTCTTCCATAAAACAGGCAAGAACACTAATTCTACTATTGATCTGTACTTCTCCAGTTAGTTTTAAAGCTTGAAAGATAAAAAGCCTGAGAGCAGGTCTGTTAAGACAACACAGGTCTACTTAAACCTGTACATCTTAGAATCTAGCCATAGTGCAACTCCATTTAGATATTTCTGAAAAGTGTTTCTTCAAATTTCCATTTTACAGAAAGCTTTTGAAAACATTACAGATATCCAAAATAAAAGTTTAGGAATTAGTCAGGTCTAAAATTATATGCTATTAACTTTGGGACAGCCTTTTCAGATTTGGATTTTTACAGACAACAAGGTTAAAATTCTTAGATGTGAACTACACATACATTTGAATATTAAGAAATATTACAAAGACACTCAAAGCAAAACTCAAAACGTAATGAAATTTAAATCTGTTATAGAATCTAAGAAAAAACAAAATGTATATCCTGCACTATCACAAAACAATGTGGGAAGCTTCCACTTGGTAACTACAAAACTCAGAAGCATATCTATGCTTGCAGCTCTGGCACTTGATTCAAATTTGAGTAGTTCAGTCAGATTGTCATCGTCTTACCTGACAGGGTTTCTACAAAACACCAAGTGTGGTTCCCATTACTGCAGACTATGCAGTAATGTGCATCACAAGCATGCTATTAAAATCTACAACACATTATAGAATCCTCCCTTAGGTAAGGGGAAATAGAGAACGACAAAAAAAATCCCCACCCAACCATAATATTTAAATTTAAATATTCTTGCTGATTAAAAATACTATGAAATGAAGAAAATAGAATAAGTTATAAAATTTCATAATTTTTGTTGCCTTATGGCGGAGTCAAACAACTTGCTAAAAGACTGTAGAGTACAGTTGCTGAAAGCCTTCTGACACCAGCAATATCTTTGTAATTGAGGTTTTATGTAGGAGATGCATTCATTAATCCTAAAATTATGAACTTGGAAGAAGATGACTTAACTGAGTCTATTAAGGTTATATTTAAGGAAACTAAATTAGGAAATGTATATGTTTAATAAAAAAGATTGTTCTCCATGATGTGGTCTTCTAGAACCACTTGTACTGGGTTTGTGTGTGGCGGGGTTCTGGTAGTGAGGGAGAGGCTATTGGGGTTCTTCTTACAGAGAAGCTTCTAGAAGCTCAACTCCAGCTCCAACACAGATTTGGCTAAGATCGGGCCAATCAGTGCCTCTGTGACAACATATTTAAGAGAGGAAAAAAACTGCTGGACAAGTTTGTTTTGGAGCTGAGGAGTGGTATTTAAGAGAAAAAACTATGCAGACACCAAAGGTAAAGAAGGAACAAAGAAAAAGGGGGAGAGGTGCACCAGAGCAGAAATTTCCCTACAGCCCATGGTGAGATGGCAGGCTGTCCCTCTGCAGCCCACAGAGATTAATGATGGAGCAAATGCTTACCTGCAGGCCGTGAAGGACCCAACAAAAGAGCAGGTGACTAATCTCCAAAAAAGCTGTGACCGAAGGAAGCTTATACTGGATCAGTCCATCACTGGGAGGACTAAATCCCTTGGACAGGGTCCATGCTGGAGCAGTTCGTTAAGAGGGATGCCACTTGCTTTCCACGTGGACATGAGCCGTTGACTGTAACACTTCTGCATCCATCTGCCATCATAGACCAGTGATGTTAAGGTGTGCTATTCCAAATCTTGCTTATCTATAACTCCTAGGTTTCAAACTTGCGAACAGAGAATCAGAGGCTAAATAAATGATATTCCAAGTTAACTGAAATATTAATACCTGTGATTTACATGTGCTTTTTTTTTTTTCATTTTGAAAAATAATCTTTAGAAACAATCATGTATATGCTCAGTATTACTCAAATAGTAGATGACATAGTCATTTGCAATCATTTATTACCCTTTGGCCTACATTTGTAGGTAACTTACGCCCCCTTTCCACAGATATTCTATCAGTAAATATTTCTGAAAGACCAGTCAAAGAGATAAGAAAGTGTGTGGGGGGGGAATATTTTATGACAAACTTTTTAAGATTGATAAACTAAACAAATTACAATATAGAAATTATAATTACTTATAATTCTACATGGTCCAACTATGTTTAGAAAAAGAATGCTATCTTATTTTATTCACTAGTAACAGACAAGCTACTATAATTTTCATCTATTGAAAATATTATTTTTTTATTTAGTATCGAAGTAGTTCAGGAAAAGCAGAATATAAGCACTAGTCACTAATAGCAAAAGATGCTTTGTAGTAAGAAACATATCTAACTGATACTCATAAGCAGAAATTCATAAGAGGCTTTGACTTCTGTTAGCCTGTTCTAGTACTTCTATTTGACCTACTATTTAGCTAGTACAGATAAAACAATTCCTGAGTCAGAACAGGCTTCTGTGTAAGCTCTACATATCTGAAATAATAATTTTAAAAGTCCTATGCTATTCTCCGAGAAATATTGTTAATAATTGAAGCTGATCAGGGATCTGCAAAGTTAGAGTTAAAAGAGTACACAACAAAATGTGAGTTTATAAAGTAAACTGATTTAATTTATTTTCAATAATGAGCTGATGTCTCTAAAACATGCTATTATCTAGCATACAAGCAGGTGTTTTACATATAATGAGGTATCAAGGCAATATTTATAGATGAACTTACACAGAGATTATGGTTTTATTACTTGAGCATTATTATTTGTACCTAGATTTGATGCATTTTTTTCTGTGACTTTCATTGTGGTTAGGCTAAAATCCTGAAGTGGCTAGTTATTGTGCTATTTGATGCTAGAGGAGGCAGGTGGCATTCCTTAATACTTCACTGCCATCGTTTGGCTTTTGAAATTAACAAAATGATGGGAAAGACAATCATCTCAAAATAACTGTCCTTGACAGCCTATCTGGAGGATAGAGACTGGATCCCAAGTGATGTTCATAACTAGCTGGCTAGTTTTCCAAACCATAACATTTAGTCACTGCCATTTTCTGAAAGTATCCACAACAAATGTTATGTCTCACTTCTCCCTTTCATGTTCTCTACGACATCAGTGTTTGCGCCTTCTGGCTTGCATTGAATACATTTCTATGTGAAGCCCCAAAGAAAAAATATACAATGCCCACAGTAGTAGTTACTATGATCAAACCCAGCTGTTCTCAGAAATACCAAGTTTTAGACTGATAGTAGCATTTATCTTGATGAACTTATGGCAAATTAAAACTTGATAAAGCAAAATAAATTATGTCACCGAGCCCTACTCAGTGTTACTGATACTATTGTTTGCTACAGAATATAGAAATGAATGAACCCCACTTAATTTTTAGTGACTGTAACTACTCACTCCAGTATTTTCAGCATTGATGATCCCATTACCTGTCAAAAAAAAAAAA
>VWZY01005061.1:4423-18803 GCA_013399075.1 Chloroceryle aenea | reverse complement strand
TGTAAGAGAAATAGTAGTCTATATTATTTTAGTCTCAGGTTCAGGGTAATTAATTGGTAAAATGGGGGATGCACTTCGGATGATAGTTTGCCATGTTGTGCCTCATTCAAAAAGTACTAATGCTTACAGCTGCAAATTTTCACAATAAAAGTGCAAAATCTGGGCTGTCAGTTTAACAAAGTGTGTGTTATTGTTACAACACCTGTTAGAGTATATGTTGATTTGGAATAAAACCTAAGAATTTAAGAGATTTCTTTTTACTTAACAGTCCACTGCAGTACTGGTAGAAATCTGTGGACATTTTCATGGTATTTAAAAATAGACTTTTATATAGGTCTCACATGTCGACTTCAAAAATCCCGTTCGGGAGTAAAGGGCCTTTGTGTTAATAATACATGGATCATGTTATCTGTCAAGTCAATGATCTACTCCTTTAAAATCAAATCAGTCCTGAAAACAAACTAAAGAGCAAGTCTTATCATCTGCCTACTTAAATGTATTATACATTTTAAATAGTAACAGTAATGCACTGTGGTGTCATTGAACCATCAATTCCTATAGCCACTTGTTGACTGGGCGGGAACTACATGACTGTCTCAGGCTACATGACATGAAACATGCAATTGTAACATATTCTGCTCTTCAAGAATCCTCTGAAGCAGAGAATGTTGATTTGGAGATGTAAGAGCTTACTTTCATCTTTCAGTAAATCAATTAATATTCCTTCTCCTGTCTGGGGAGATGAAACGCTTTAGAATAATTTTGAAACTGAGAATGATGATTTTTTTTTTTCCCCATATTGATATTTTGGAGAGAGTAGGTCCATAAAAATTTTACAGATTGTCTCCAAAGTGGTAATACAATGTTCACAAACATAAACTGCTGATGCTGAGGACCGTACTGTAAATTTGCACTATGATTCTAACTCTGACGGTACAGCTCACCTGACTGAGAGCAGACATCCATATTTTTGCTAAAAGTCTCTATTAAAAATGTGCTTCTTTAGAATCACAATTAATCCGTTCTGTTTATGCTGTGGAAATCTGAACAACTGTGCTGTCTGTGGTGATTCATTTTCATGGTGCTGTATCTAGGTAGCTTTACACATATCCAGCCACATGAAATACATGTAGTGGACAGCTAGTATGCAATAGCAGCTAAGCTATTCCTACTAAATTCACTTACTAATACAGACATAGCCACGTGTAGAGGACTTAGGGGGGAGGGGACCAAACAATGCCAAGTTCATAGGACAGAAGGGAACTGAAATCCAATATCAAGGCCTATATGAGAAATAAAAGCAGAAATTACATTATTTTCACCTCACAAAGAGAAAGGCTAGGGCAAGAAATGGAGGGTCAGCAAATCTACCAAAGCCTCCTTCACCAACATAACTAAGCACATAAAAAAAAAGTCTCATCCCACATAGAAGAAGAAGCCTCTCCCTCCTATTCCAGTGTAACTAAGAAGTACAGTATCATTCAAGTGACTTACTGGAAGATAGATCTAGTCTTGACATCTGCGGTAATACAGACATTTTCTATAGAAGAAATAATAATACCAGGAAATACCAATCTCTCTCTGCATTCCCAAGTTCTCTTTCATGTCTGTCCTCCTTCTTCAGCCCCCGAATTGACCTTTGACGAACTGTTGGCACACTAGATCGTAGTCCAGGTTATGTTTTGATGCAGGCAGTACTGCACCACTCATAGCAGCTGACACTGAAAACAAGCTGTGTTAGAAAACGAGCCTCCCAAGTTCAGGTGGAGAAAGTTAGGAAACTGTTGAATATCTCATCCCATTCAAAATGTTGGGCTTTCTCTGTATCTTTCCTAGGATGATGTGGGGAGATGTCAAGCATTCTCACAGGCATTGCAAATTCAAGCTCTCAGTATCTCAGTCAAATGACTGAGTGGTTACATGATATGTGGGAATTTGTCATACCAGTACCCTATTTTCATGGCTTTGTTTTCAGTCTAGGGACTCTCTAGAAACACGTTTCCCGAGCAGTCCAGTAGTTTATAGGTTCCCAAACAAACAATCTGTCTCACTCTGCTTGTAGACCCCTGGGCAAAACTGGAGGAGCACAGCTGCCAGGTAGCCTTGCTGCTCTGCATTTCCCAGGCCAAGTAATCAGACCAGCATGGGAAAGCCTTGCACAGAAGTGATGCAGCTTAAAGATTTGCCTTTTATCTCTAGATAGCTGTCCTTGCCTAGACCATCTGTCAGTGTTCACCATATTCATTTCCAGTACAATAGTCACACTAACAAAAACGCAAAGATGTGTCCAACTGCTTTACTCCTTAAATGAATTTCTCAAGAGCTTGTTATTTCTAGCAATCGTTTAAGGAAGAGTGCTGGTGTACCATGCCTTCTTGTTTGAGGCAACATGACTCCCACTGCTGGGATTCAGGAGCAAGCAAGGCTTTTCAGACCACTGCACAAACTCAGCCCCATTGGTGCCATTCCTATTATTAACACACCCACAGTACTGGCCCAAACAGAAACTATGAACATAACTCTGAAGGAACTGTTGCTGCCACTGTAGCTCCTTCTGGCACTACTACTACCTCTGCTGGTGCGTCAGTAGGAGCAAGGCAAGCTTGTGAAATGAAAGTAAGCTCAGAAAGGAAAAACCTTTACCCACAAGACAAATGCCAAGACTGCATTAAAGTGCCTATGGTGGTGCCAGGCCTGCCATCTGCTGCACCTCCAGGAGAGAGACCATCCAAAAGACAGCACAGCAAATGACCAGTGAGATTAAAAAAGTAGTCATAAATTGTTTTATCTCTTTTTCTGTTATAACTCTCTTTTACATCCCACGTTACTTTTTCAGTCTATATGGAATACTTTTCAATTTTCATCAGACTTAACTGTCTGTGCTTTCCTGTGCTGAGAGGATATTCATATTCTCAGTCAGATTAGAGCAGCAGCATATGATAATATCTTGCATCTGGTGAGTCACTATAACTCTTGTCTTGCCTCTGGGACCTGTGATGCTGGAAATCTCCTCTCTTGGTGTAACTGTAAGTTAACCTGTCCCACTCCAGACACTGTTCACTTAGTTATCCCCATTCCAGTTTTTCCTCATCCTTCTCTGTGGTGGCTGCCCTCTCTCAGCCTTTTGGCCTGAAGAAACAGACAGTGGTACCTGAAGTTCAAGCAAACATAAAGGGCACTCTAAAGTTTTGTGTCCAGGTGCTGTCTTTCTTCTTGCAAGTGATATATAACAATAATATGTTGCTTGGCAAACATGGGGCCACTCTTCAGCATGCTGGTATCAGCCCATCTTTACCACCAATATATTAGTCTCTTTCTGCTCACTAGATGGAGCTTTTTAAATTGTCCTGGAACCTGATGTGCGTTGTACTAAACCATCAGGGTCCATCAGTAAATGGAAACCTCTACTTTCCCTGAATACTGTCTGCCACCAAACTGGAGCTTCCATGAAAGTCTATTTCTCTCCTCTTTATTGTTGCTGCTTGTACTATTGCTGATTCAGGCACCAAACCAGATGCATGAACAAGCAAAATTTACAGATTGCTATCACCTTGAGAGGTGTCATTTGAGACATGACCAGCTGGTGGGTCCTGGTACTACAAAAATCAATGGTCATGTAAATAATGAAAAGCTTGTTGCAGCTGTCAGTAAGGAAGAGTTGGATTATGACCAGCTTTCGCTGTGGTTTAAATGTCTAGAATAACACCTGTATTATTCTCCAGGTGTACCTGGAGAATCTATGCAAAGGAAGCAGTTCAGACCGCTCCATATCTTCCTGTGGACCTCCTGTGGCTGCCTGCATGAGTAAGGAAAGCAAACGTGTTTCTTGATGGTAGAGGGGGATTACAGGTGAGCAGCTTTCAAAGAGTAAAATATTTGAATCAGTGCTAGTAATCTACTTTCAGAGAGATAAATTGCACCCTGACTTCCCATCTCACTTGAGATCTCTGGGTGTTACTGTGCTATAAATAATAATAACACTTCTTATCACAAGTGAAGGAGCTTGAGAAATAGACTGGAAGAAAGAATTATTCTTTCATCGTGTAACATATGGATGATCACGATGGGGGAGAGGATGTGCCGAACTTGGAAAATTTGTGTGAGGCTATGGTTCCACTTTTACTTGCAGGATTTGTAAGATTTCCTTTCCTACACAGAAGTTGGCAGATAAAGGAGATATAGTAAAGATTAAAGCACAATGATAAGCAGGTTTGGAGAAATTTGCATAGTAACTGCCTGGCTAAATTTTGCCTGTGAGATCTGTAATCTGCCACTTTCTTGAACAGAAGATTCACACAAATCATTAGCCAAAGACTGAGAAAAGCCATGACTTATTTTCACAGAAAAAAAAAATAAATTAAAACCCCCCAATTTAACTGACTTTTCAATCATGAAAAACAATCCTTCTTTTTCATCCATATTTTTTTTATCGCTGCTTCGCTGAAATAGTGGAAAAATCAGTACATCTACTAAAAATTGACATTGCACAAACTTTTAAACAATGAAATTATCTTCAGACCAGATTTTGTTATATCTTCTAAATAAACTCTTTGATATTAATATAAACAACTTTGCATAAAACTCTGTAACACCTTAATATAAAAAGTTAATAATAGTTCAATACAGTTTATCAGGGAGAGAAACCTGTGGTTTTACCCATTCATGGTTTAGCTTCTATAATAGATAATGTATCTACTGTAAACTCACAAGGCATTCAAGATTGATCTTAGTTAATTTTCCATTTTTTTCTACTATAGAAGCTTTAGTGATGCTTTTAATTTCTTCTGACTATACTCTAATGAATGCAAACTATGACTCTGTTTTACTTTTCATTACAGAGTCTATTTTGTTTAAAACATGCTGTGATGTAGCACAGAAATTACACTTATATTCAACAAAGCAAAAGTTAGCAAAGGTTATGTAATTTTAAATGTTGTCATTAAATTTCAAGTATATGTGGTACTCATCAATATTGAAAAATATGTACTGATTTTATGGAAACTATGCAGATACTTTGGATTTACACCTTTAGGAAGTGAGTAGAATCCAGTTAATTTGCTAAAGTACTTTCAGAAATTGATTTTTTTGCTTCTATGTACTCACATTATGTGTTTATTATCAATAGTTCGAAATACTAATCTTTCTAGAATCCTAAATAAACAGTGGAAAAAAGCTTCCTCTTTGACAGAGTATTTGGCAGAGAAATATGAAAGACATGCTACTGTTTATATGGATTTTATTTTGCCTTTAATGATGGTGTTTCATAGGTCGACACATGGGATTAATCTAAATCAGAGCTTTCTCCTTCAAAATCCTGAGTAAATATTCCAACCCAGTTTAAGACTTTCTTTATGCTTATCTGTTTACTTATGAGTCTCAGAATCATAATTCTTTCTATTTTCCCTGCTAAATCTTTATTCAGGGTTCTTTAGCAGATAAGTGCATTACAAAGAAACAATATAGTAACACTTATGTTGATGTCTTGTATGAATACATAAAAACAACTTGAAACATGTTTTTCTTTTCTTTTTATTATTATTATTTTTTAATAGGGCAAAATGTTGATAAGGTGTTGCTGAAGCTTTTGTTTTTCCTATACCTCTTCACGTTCCTGAAAAGCATTGTCTAAAAACATGCTTATAATGAACATAAAATTAAGCTGCGAGGTATTCAGAGACATTTAAGCAAGAGAAGTTCAGGTATTGCCTACTTGTCCTGAGGAATAAAAAGGTGTACTACCACTACTCATCCCTGGAAGAACAGGTTTCAGGCCTGTCAAGAGTGAAGCTCAGACCATACCGAATAATCTATTTTGACTAGTAAAGTATGGTCAATGAAGTATTTCTGTATACCTATAGATACAGAAAAACAGTATTTGTAGCTTGTATTCATGTAGACTGAATGAATTTTACTAAAACCTTTAAAAGGATATTCACCTTTCACTGCTTATTCATGGAAAATTTCATCTTATAAGAAGGTTTTACCTGGAAAATGGAATGCTATAGATTAACTGTTTTCCAGTTAAAATAGTAGCCAATGATTTATGCCATGTGGATTTAAATTAATGGGAAGATGCCTTGAAATTTCTGGAATACATGGATGCTGAATTCAATGGGAAACTTACTGTGGCAGGAGAAAAGCATGTAAAAGTTCCAGTGGCTCACAAGGCTAGTACACATGGAAAGACAGATAATTTCCAGGAATTGTGAAGAATCATTTAGTGTTTGGAATTTTTTGTGGTATACAGTTTTTGTTCATTTTGTGAGTACTAAAGTTTCCTTTCTATAGAGTTTAGCTCATGTTTGCAAGATCAATACATTCTTTACTACATTTTTTTCACTTTCCTAGCTTTTAAAAATTCTGTTAGAAGGGCTCATCAGAGCCAACAGCTGGTTATTTGATAAAATTTTCTCATGTGAAAATTGTATTTACAGTAAAAGGCACCTACCAGGGATTCTGTATGAAGATTTACTTCTTAAAACTTTCTTTTATTAGCAGTATGAATAATTCCACAGACCAAAACAGTTTGAAGATCTATAGATACTATTTTTTTTTTTTTAATATTATATATAAGATAACCTCTTTGAAGTGGAATGTACTCCTATTCTTCCTTTTTAAGCTATGGAAGAAAGAAACTAATTTATTTTCTGAATTTTTTTGTCAGATGAACAGTAAGAAAAGAGACAGGAGAGCCCAGTCTTGATAATACTGCAATTGGTAAGAGCTTCTGTCACTGGCACAAAGGTGAGCAAAACTGAAAGCTGCAAAATACCTCCCATTACAGGCTTGAATCTACTTTCATGTTAATTGCTGTGAATCTGAAAAAGATGAAGAATATGGTTATTAAAAAAATAAATAAAGAATTGTAAGTGAAAGGCAAATCAAAAGTCATGGGCTGATCCCATAGTCAGCATGAAGCAGGTTGACAGATTGAGCTGCTTCTACCATTAGCATTTCATCAAAGTTTACTCCCATCAAGTAACAAGTATTTTCAAGCTTCAGGATTATTGGACAAGTGAATAATAACAGTACTTCTGCCTTTTGTACATGGACTACTAGTATAAATTCAAAAATGGTCATTGCACTAGCAGTAATGGAGAAAAAAAGAAATAGAAGTAAAGTATCCAAAGCTCAGAAGCAGTTGGATAAGTCTTGGGACCAGCTTCTGTGTTACCCCTGGCTTTTCATTTTGCCTTTATTAATTCTCCAAGCTGCTGGATACTGATTGCTGTGTTACATGGAGTGAGTTGAGGAGTGCCCTGAGTGGCTCAGGGAAGCAATGGCAGCTGGTTTCTAGTGTTTGAATTTATGGCTGCAAGTAGCTTCAAGTAGGAAGCATAGCCTGTAGGGAAAGAGAGACAGGTGAGGAGACAAGAGATCATACTGAAATTTGCTGTAGAGAGCCAAGCAATACAAAGAGGTATAACTGGAGTGTGTTTACTACTGAAGAAAAGCAAGGAAGTGGGAGGAGATGTACACCACTAATTACTTTCTGTTTTTGAAGGATTCATAGTTGTTGCAATTCAAGGATAATAGGCCAGTAAATTACAAAATGTCAAAGAGGTAATACAAAATTTGTTTAAAATACTTGCTAAATACTTCATGCTGGTTTGTAATGCAGAAGATCTTTTACTCCCAATCCTGTCTAAATGGAAATTGAGGCCTAAAATGTCATATATTGTAAATTTTATTACAAGAACGAATTCTTTCAGTTTGTGTTCACAGGCTCAGTTCTGAAACTGAAAAAAAACAGTATCCCAAGATGTTTATGATAGAAGATATCCATTATTTTCCTAGTTACAGACAGAATTATCTGTCTCATTCACCTGTCACAGTAAATTAGTCTGCTCTTTATGCACCTTGCTCAGGGATCTTATGTGGAGCCCATGTTTTAGTTCCACATACTCCTTCAACATCCTCTGTGTTGTATCTTCAGCTACACTCAACTGACCTGTGATTACAACCTGCTGTTCACAAAAGCCCGACAAGGTTATTTTCTCCAGTCACTTGAGGGTGTCCAATTACTCTGACATTTAAAATTTTGATGAATTTTCAAGAGATTTTCAAACTCATGTTAACATTTCCATTACCTTAACAATGGGTATGTAGGGACAATTAGTTCTTTTGTTCTTTTTGTGAGCTTTATGGATTTTCATCCATCTATTGGATTGAGTTGTCTGTTAATAGAGCAACCATCCAACTCCATGAGCCATCAGTTGTAGAAGCTGATTCTCCTACTTCAGAATGGTTATTATTACACTAGCATTTCACATACTTTTTGCAGAACTATTTGGGCTCTGGAGCACCTGCTTCCTAGCCTAATCTGTGTTCACCAAAGTGGAGGATACTTAAATTTTTTTCACTGGTGTTTTACCCTATTCTCCCTCTCCCCATTTTTTATTTTTTTTTACTTTATTTTTTATTTTTCCTTGTACATATGATTTAATCAGTTACAGTACCCTAAGATGTACTGATTTCTTTAGCAAAAAACTTGGGATTTTTTTTTTTCCTTTGACTTTGGCAAAGTTCCCCCCACCCCGAAAATAGGATGTCTCTTAATTTACTACACTTTATTAATAAGAACTAAGAACTCACGGCAGAATAATGAATTCGTTCATAAATGCACAGATGCACAGTATATGTAAACTTTAATAGATTTGGTGCTTTCTTACTCTAACTTAAGGGTGTTTTTTCCATACGCACATCAGATGGTTTGATGTATATGCATAAATCTTGATTTTTTTTCAGTTCGGGGTTTGAATATCTGTTTGATAAACTGGATTATTAAAACATTGTTTTGCACCATTCTGGTCACCTAAGTCTTCTGAAGAACATGTATTCAAGCTTTACATGGAATTAAAAGGTAAAGTACTGGAATTAAAAGGTAAAAGACAGTATGACCAGCATGTCTTCTTTACTTTTATCTAAATCAGGAACTGCAACAGAGGAATGCAGCCAATGGTTTACTCATATTAAACTAAGTGCAATAGAAAGGAAAACACTAAATAGATGATAAAGGCAAAAAATCAAAACTACTTCATATGTCTGAATCATTATTTTGAAAGATACCATAATGTTAAGTAGGATGGGTGAATATTTTTTAAAGTTTGATCAAATTTAGATTCTGCTTGAAATGTGGTTAATGTTAATTACTGTTTAAGCCATTTCTGAAAGTGTTCTTACATATCACCGTGTTCTTTCAGGTAACGAGAAAACACTGTTATAAATAGGGAAAAAAATAACATTGCAGTAACCGTAAGCTTCTCCTAGCTTTAGAAATGGCATATAGGCTAATCTTTCAAGGTGTTCGATACCTCACTCAGGCGACTGAACAACCTACATTAGAAACAGAATGAAGTTGTTTCTGTTTTTAGCTCAAATGTATTTACTAAGCTAGTATTTCTGACACAGACACCTAATGGTGGGTCTTTGCGTGATATTTCACAGCATGCATCCTTTGTGTATGCTGCATGCAGTGCATCAGTAGGCTGTCACTGTGGTAAGACTGCAGAGGCATTGCAGTCTTGCTACCATCATTCGTTGTCATGGCCACAAGTAATACACAATATGAGACACAAAGATTCAGATAATATTTAAAAATTCTGCCACTTTTTTCATGTTGTGTTTTGTTCTTTGTCTTGGTTTTCTTTCTTTCTTTGTTTCTTTGGTGGGGGTGTGTGTGGTTTTGTTTTGTTTTGTTTGCTTTCTGGCTGAGTTTTGTGTGTGTGTGTGTGGGGTTCTGTTTTGTTTATAACAAGCTTTGTGAATATTATAGAAAACACCTACACACAATAAAAATACCTTCAGAACTCCCTTTGTTGTTTAAGAAATGCTAATACTTATATTTATGTATAACATGCAATGACAAATTTTGCCAGTTGCTACTTTTCTTTTATTCATTTGCTATTGGCATGCAGATATTAGAGTTTCAAAGATCTCCTACACAAGTAAGCAGATTCAAGAGACTTGTTAATTACTTTAGTTCTTCAGTGACAAACATCAATAACAATAGGAATGAAGCTATGTTTTCAGTACCAGCATCTGTATATTGCTGCTGAATGGGGAATTTTAAAGTCATATCAGAAATCAATAAATAATAAAAAAAGAAAATAACTACTTCATGAAAAATGAATTGGCTAGCGATTAAGAGTTATGAAAAATACATGCACTCATTAAATGACTACCATGAAGGGAGATTTTTACATTGTGATTTGTTGGTAATTGAGAGTTTCATAGGCAACAGCTAGTCTTTGCTTAATAGAAATCTAACCATCAAGGCAGAATGGCTGCATGCAAATTGCATGAACTGTGTTATTGATGAATCATATGTGTAATATTTTATTGTACCACAAGAGGTCACAAAATATTTATAAATAAATGCAGTGGAAAAATTGATAATGGTTCTATCTGCAATACTGTAAAGTTAAATCTCATGCACTGTGTAAAAGACAAACAGAACAAATTATAAAACAGTAAGGTTATTTTTTTTTCCTTTAAAGCATCCTCAGCCTGTGTGATCTGCTATGAGCTATATACAAGTATCCTCTTAGCTGTACATTTCATGCTGGTGCAGGGGAAGCCATAAGCTGTGCTGTTGTGCCTTCTGAATCACTGTTATATGATGTAACCTTGGAAGAAGGACAAGATCAGACTCTCCTTGGCCTGGTGGGTAACATAATCAGATGATATATGATGCATCAGTTGGGATTACAGTGATCAAATAAGCACACTTGGCTGCTTAGTGAAAAATATTAAAGCTTGGTTTAGCTGGACAAATTGCTGCTAGTTGAGCAAAATGATAGACACAAAGAAAAGATTGTAGTTTTGCAGACATTGCAGCCTGATTTTGCGAAACCAGAACATTTCATAAAGATATCATCGAAAATTTTCAACAGAAGTCTCAGCATGATACAGTGATGCAATCCTGGTACCTGTTGGCAGTGGTACCCCTCCGTGATTCCTGTTTGCTCTCTCTAACTCTGAAGCAAGCTGAGGCCAGTTAGCCAAAGTAAGGAATAAACGTGGTGAGTGCTGGGGAAGCTGGGGATTTAGTGCCGTGCCACCCTGTGTCAGGACGGGAACAGCCTTACTGCCTGGGAAACACTTGAGAAGAACAAAATTTCGGAAGGAAGTATAAAGGAGCTAATTCTTCAGTGTCTGCCCTAATTATGGATGACCTCATACAGATAGGGATGTGAATGTGCTGCTTGATGACCATGTTTCTCAGCCTCTCCAATTGTTAACCCTTCTTTCTGGAGGGATTATACATCACATCATGTGAAGGTTATTACAGAGTAATTTTTCTGTTTTCCAAGGTTTATTTATAGTAGGAAAATGATAAGACCATAATTATTTGACATGTAATAGCTTATCATTTGTACCATTAAAACTGCCTAATTGTGTGACTAGCTTATGGTCTATTATAACTTCAGTAGTGTCCCTTGGGTAAACAAGTCTTCATTCACCCAGGAAAACATATTATTAAGGAGGAAGGAATAACACCAGGCATGAACTGACTGGTATCATTCTGGCTTTCTTCACATAGTTTAAATGTTAATGCTCTTTACTGTATTAATAATTTTTAGTGCTTGTATTTTTTCTCCTAGGAACTCACAAAGCTTCTCAGCAAAGGGGAATTGTATTTATTTCTATTTTATAGACAGAAAATCAGAACTAAAATCTTTAACTGTCATGAGATATAGAAAGCACTCAAAGGCAAAAAACCTATTTCAAACTTACAGCCTGAAATAGTTTACCAAGCTTATTTTGTAAGTGCAGTCATCTGTATCTTAAGGAAGATCACACAGAACTAACCTCAAATGTTCTTTCTTTTACATAGTTGGTTATGTTAACTTTACTTAAGTTTGTGTGTTTTGTAGAGCTACCTAAGTCACATGCATTGGTATGGTTTACTCTTCAAATGAGCATCAGAGAGGGGCAACAGTAAAATATATTTATGTTCCATTTTCTAAAGTACCTTCTCAGGACTGCAGACTCTTAAGCATTTATTTCTTACAACAAAAGGATGATTTTTTTCTCTAAGAACCTAATATTCAGGAAACCTTAATTTGACTGAATGAACTCTTTTTGTGACCTAGAACAAGTATTTAATACCTTTACACCTCCCTTTGCCATGGAGAAAAGCCATGTAATAATCCTATGGTGGCTGGAGAAAGGAGGTTAACTGATAAACGTATGAAAGAACAAACAGCCACAATGACAAAATTAACACTCCTCTCGAAAACAAATTTATTCCAAAATGCTAAAAAAAAAGGAAGAGAGAATCAGATTCCTGAGGAGGAGGATTGATTTTTAGAGAAAAGCAAGGGGTTGAAACAGATGGAAAGAAGAAGAATGTTGCACATCCTACAAACCTTATGTCAGGGCAAAGCTATAGATGGAGACTGTGAAAATTCTTCACTGCAAAGAGCTTGCAAGACCAAACACAACAATTTAAACTTAATCCCCAATTAATCTAAAATGAGGAATAGATGTCTGTAATACATCACTATAATATGGTCTGTAAGCTTTCAGGCATATATTGTGCCTTGTTCTAAATAGTTGTCAAGCAATGGACACTTCCATGGCAATAACTCCTGTGGGTGGACAAGAGGCTGTGTTAAGTAGTTGTGGAAGTTTCTTGTGTTAGGAAGAGAGGTAAAGCATAAGCAAATTGCACAACGAGGAAAAGAGTTAATTTTTTTGTGCATGGGAAACATGATAAAAATCTGTGTTTAAAGAACAGACAGAAGTGAAGAGGACTTATTTTTTTGTGTTGGTACTCTACACTGATTCAGGGACTAAAGTAAACCAGAAGAAGTGTGGCTTTTGAGTGATAAATTACTCTGAGCCAGCAGCACTGTATGAGACTGGTCCGACTGTGCCCACTCTGCACTGGGTCAGCCGCTGTGCAAGCTCCCTAGGTGTTCTGTGAGGAGTTGCACATGACTCAGCAGACACCAGAAGGCTTTACAGCATGTCTTTGCTCTACCAACAACAGCCTAGGAGCAGACACCCTTCACCTCCTTTGTGACCAAATTCAACATATGAAGGTTGCAAGCAAAAGTGATAAAATCATGCCTAATTAGGATAATTCACTTTAAACATTTTTCCCCAGTGTGTATGGTGAAAAAATGACAATGAATGCTCTCATAACAATGACTTCTATTCATTAATGAGCATGTCTTGAATACATGAATGGTTGAGAAAGACATCAAGGGACAAACGAGTGATGTGATACCAGCATCTTCCTGACATTGTCTGAAATGCTTCTTTCGGTCACTGAAAGTGCAGGGCATGTCTAGCGCACAGTAGTGGTAGTCCATTCTCAACCTTTTTTGAGACATGTAAACCATTTTTAAAACTAAAATAACATCAGTACCTGGCACTTGAAGGAATCTCCTCTAAAATCCAGATGTGTCTGTGGTTTTTGAATGCAACGAATTCTCCAGACACTGCTGCTAATAATTTATAGATGATACACACCTACACTTTTCAACAGCAGATTGTAGCAGCTTCTTTTGTGCCTATTTTTGTTTTCCTCACTTTAAGGTCTACTTTTTTTGTCATAGTTATGAATCCCTAAGTAAAAGTAACAAAGCAAACTACAATTTAGAATATTAGAAAAGTACAGGACAGACAGGTAAAGTATATCAGATATGAATCAATTACTGAAGTTTATTTTTTATACTGTTTAGAAGGAAACTTCCTAATAAATTATCCCTCATAATTTACCACGTTGTGGAGAACGGTCTTCTGCTATTCAAGACTTGAGTGACCACTGAATTAAAAAAACATTTTAAACCCAAGTTCAGTTCTCTGTATTTACCAAGTCCCTGATTCATGCATACAGCTGCTCAGGAGAGTTAATACAACCTGTCAAGTGCCTGCCAAGTGAGGAGCAGTAGAATTCATGGGATTGTTTTGCCTTTCATGTGAACCTTGTGCTCCTAAGACCTGCTGTGGAGTTATTTCATAGACTGATAGAATGGTTTGAGTTAGAAGGGACATTTAAAGGTCATCCAATCCAACCCTCTTCAGTGAGCAGGGGCATCTTANTCAGGACTGTGAACTCCACCAGTGCATGATCACTGAAACCCAAGCTGCCTCCAGTCTTGATGGCACCCACTAGCTCACTTACATTGGTGACCATCAAGCCCAGTATTGCACCCTCTCTGGCAGAGCTGTCTAATAGCTGGCTTGAGAGTTTTTCCTCCATGAATTTCAAGAGTCTCCTGGATTGCCTACAGCTCACCATACTACTTTTCCAGTAGATGTCAGGGTGGATGAAGTGCTTCAGTAGGACAAGAGCCTGCCAGCATGATGCCTCCTGTAGGTGGAGTAAGAAAGATCTGTCATAGTCTCCCCTTGATCAGGCAGC
>VWZY01005055.1:64496-123146 GCA_013399075.1 Chloroceryle aenea | reverse complement strand
CTGCCCAGGGAAGGGGTTGAATTATTATCTCTGGATGTATTTAAAAGCTGCCTAGATATGATGCTCAAGTATATGGTGTAGTAGTAGCCACCCTGGTAGAGTTAGGTAATGGTTGGACTTAATCTTAAAAGCCTTTTCCAGCCACAGTGATTCTGTGATTCTATTATCATCATAGAATTAGCACATTTTTTACATTAAAGTATTAGTTTAGGATTAGCAGTCAAATACTCTCTTTCAAAAAACAAAAGGGAACAGCAAATCAGATAGACTTCTGCAAAAATCTTGTCCCTGAAGAAACTAAATTACAAAGCTAAACTCACACAGAGTAAACCACAAATCAAGCTGCTAGCGTGACTCGGAGATTTGTTAATACAGCTGTAAACTGTAAACAGATTTTCTAAAAAGCATTGGAGTGTTCCCTCTGTTGATATGCAGTGGTTTAAATATTGAAACTATCATGACCAGTATAAGGGCAAAGAACAAATCTGGAAACAGTCTTTTATTTTCTTTTCCATGAGTCTTATCTCCTAATTTGAAAAAGTATTTTCTAAACCATAGAAAACAGATGAAAGAGACATATGTTTATGACAACGGAAATGAAATTACATATCAATAGGAATAATATTTACCAATTTCATGCTTATCTATGCTGCCACTGTTGTGGATTGACCTTCTATGTAGTAAACATTGAAAAGCACCAGAAAAGATATCCCTATTAAAAGGATTGCAATCAACTTATTACAAATTGAATTTGTACAATTATTTATTATTTGAGGTCTGATCACAGCAGTATTCTGGAATGCTCTGCTGATCATTCATTCCAGATGTATGTTACAGCTATAACTTGCATTACAGTTGACTAAGAGATGTGGCAGACCCCAAGCCTGTTTAGGGTATATATGTATGTATATATACTCTGCATATCATAGACTATGGAAAATATATATCCCTGTTATGTGACCTCTTTTTTTGTTGCCCAGAGCAGAACTTCTTACAAAAATAATAATTTCATTTTTAATTAACACCCGCATAGGTATCTCTGTAGATGTTTAGATTTTCTGCCCTCTCAATATGTGAGAATACATCTACTGATATATTGTCTTCAAACCTGATTTCAAATGGACTTGAGTATCTCAAACTGTTCTTTTCACTTCAGTGTCATATTTATCTATTAGATGAAAATCCAGAGCCATCATCCCCACTGAATTCATTTATTGCTGATTTTTTGCACTGAATTGAAAGTTTCACAGTAGATTTTAAGAGCAGTGGCATTGCCCAGATTTTGTTGTGTGAAAGTTACCACAGAGTCTAGTGGTTTCCTCCTTAATCTCCTTCAAATCAAACAAACAGAGATTCTTAACTGGTGTTAATGTTCTCAGCCGTAAGAAGAGTTCAAGAGTTCATAATGTTCAAGCCATAGGAAGCTGTGGTATTTCCTTATTCAATAAGACATCTGCCTACTCAAGCCAAAGGAGAACTTGAGTGGATACTCCCAATTAGATTAAGTGGCCTCTCTTCAAAGTCTTTTTTTAGTGTACCATTTAAAAGTCCTTACACACTTTCGGTGTGCTTTACATCATTGTAGAGACTTCAGAGAGGACACCAGGATTGGCCAAGCAGTCCTCTAGACATCTTTGTGTACAACTGCAAGCTGTTCAGTGTGGATGAGAATCACCTGTATTAAGATAAGTACATGAGAAACTGCTAGAGTTAAAAGACTAAGTTGCATACCAGGAACTGGAGCTTTGCAATGTGTGTTATCCATATGCATGCTCTGCAGCACTGTTTACTCCCCACATCCCCTTACCAAAGTCCTTGACACACCAGGACTCTGCAGTTCAGAAGAATTGAGTGGTGGAAAGGAAGCACCAGCTTCTCTACCCCAACTGCAGGGTGGAGAGAACACCAGATCAGTTGAGGTCTACAGGACTATTATTGAGGTACATTACAGCTGAAGGGTGTATGGTGCAGGTACCTCCTGTACTGCAATGGGCATGCATAGAGTTCTGAACATCTGTAATTATTAGTGAGTGTCTCCTTTTTCTCTCCCTGAGATGGAGGGATTTTATTTTATTTTTTTTTTTGTGTTGTGTTGTGTGAACTGCTGAGTGGGGAAGAGACCATTCTGTCCACTTCAGAAAAACCTGTGTAGATTAGCAAGACTTTACAGTTTGCTATGGACCTTTTTAGAAACTTAGTTCCTGCTGTCTTTCAAATATAGTCACCTCACAGGAGACGTGGTTGAAGTTTCTTTTTCTTTATTAACATGACCTTTTTTGTACAAGTGAGGAAGTGGGAAGGTGGTCACTGCTGTTCTTTTTCTAGTTTCTTCAGACAGTGTTTTCTTTCTATGCAGTTCCATTTCAACACACGTTTTAAGGTTTGGATGCCCCAGTCAAAAAAATGCTTATCCCAGAAGTTGACTTGTGTAGGTCTGAGGTTCAGCTGTGTATGTCACTATTGGAATGCCTGGAACTAAAAGCCATTGTAAAGGTGTTTTCTCTTTGTTTGTTTGTTCTGTTTTGGTTTTGTTTTCTTGTCTAAACTGAACTTAGGATTCAAATGTTTTTGAGAACAGAAAATATTCAGTACGCACAAAATACTGCCACTGAATTTGCAACAAGTCCCAGGAATACTTCAGTTACTCCAGATAGTGCTCTCTTCATCTATTTCAACACCTCCACAAAAGCAGAGCATGATTGATGTATTAAATGTCTAGGGAAAAAAAAATTAACTTCAGTGCCAGTTACACTTGAGAAGAAGAGACAAATGTATTTTATTTTCTATCCAGATGCTCAAGGCAGTTTCTGCTCAAATGACTCGACTCTTCTTCTGGTAAACAAAGTATTCAAAATGAAGTTCCTAAGACATGTTTTTAGCAATGGTAACTGAAGATTTCTTAAGTCACCGTATCTACATGCCTAATATATCCATGTTCCAGTCACTCAAATCTATGGATTTATCTAAAATCAAAATCAGTTCCAACACACTGCATTCCCCTTGGCTTATCCTTAGCTGCTTGAATTGTCACAAAAGTCATATTAATAGAGGCAGCTGCTTTTCATCAAAATAAAGTTTGTGGTGCTGTTCTTTGAGTACTGACAGGCCAAAGCTCTGCACATCAACTACAATCCAAAGTTCAAAAGGAGCTTTCAGTGCTAAATTTTCTGTTGTTTATTTGTCTTTTTTAAAGTTAATTTCCACAACTTTTATTCCACAATATTAGTATCCATATTAGATCATTTCTAGCAAGAAAATTACTTCACTATTTTGTGCCAGTGATTCCTTTCACTAATCATGTCTTTTAAGCCAAGTGGCAGTTTTTGCAGATTTTTTCCTCCCAACATGTCCAGGAGCATGACCATCATAAGAGAACATCATCTCTCATCAGGAAGGAGATGAGGTTACTATCTGATGGACTGTCAGTCCAAGCCTGCCTGATATGTATGCTTTGCCAGTGCTACCATTGACACGCAGAAAGCAGGAAGACTTTTTAGAATCCATCTCTACTGTAGTTATCCAGAATGGAAAAATATCTCACAATAGTATTTTCAACAGTTTGGAAAATATATAGCCACAATGATTGCTGTCTGATTTCTACCTGTCAGATTGCAGTGGCTGAAAAATTATTTATGACATAATGTCACTTGAATTCTGAATGGAACTTTTATGCATTATTGTAAATAATTTAAGTTACTTGGAAGCTTACTATATATATCAAAATTTTTTCCTAGTTGGAAATTTTGATCTGTTCCACTGTATCTCCCTTCAACCTCAGTCTTTTGTGCACTCAGAATGAAATATTAGTACCTCTCAAATACAAGATCTGTCAAATTCTATACAGATGACAACAAATAGCTGTTGTAGGAATTTCAAGGGGTCATCCAGTCTGCCTCTTATTCTACCTAGCATAGGATCAGCTTTACTAAAGTAACTCTGAAATAGTATCTCCTAGGTCAATTAATTATTATATTTCAGAATCTGCTTGCTTATTTCTGTGGAGTAAGGTTATGGAGTAAAGATGGACTTTGCATCTATGCATACAGTAACTACTTTTTTATTCTCTTAAGTTGGTGGTGTTTCTCTTCCTGCTTCTAATGACTTGTGAAATTGATGAAGAGATGTCAAAAGTATTATCATTGCTCCGATTGGCATATTTTTGTCCAATATTTAAGTCACATACAAAGATTAAAACCATATAATAATTTTCCAGTAATAATAATTTTTCCAGTAAATAATATAAGAAATACTCACTTGCCCATTTTCCTTCACCTAAGACTTTGCAAAGAAAATTCTCAAAAGAGAGAAAGAAAATAAGAGAAGTATCTTTTTAGCTTTTCATTGATGATAGAAAAGGTAAATGTTTCTTCTGCTGCTCATTTCTGAGATATTTAATCTGTTTTGTTCATAAGCTAAACAAATTAATATCTCTAGAAGCAAAACTTTATTTTCTACCTAACAAACCCTATATATTATTATCTTGGTTTTAGGCCTGACAAAAGTCATCCAGACTTCTCAGCTATGTCTTGCCACCTTTCTTACGTAAAGTCTTATTTTTATCAGCCATGATTTTAGAGACACAATATGACACTTTTGGAAGAAAAACTGTATAATAGTTCTTTGGTAGCTAACTCTTACTATTATTTAATTTTTTTTCATCCCCTGAAATGTGATTTCAGGTACTCTGTTTTGAAAAAGTTTTCCAACAAATTATGCAATTATAACAACTCTTTATATCTAATTGAATCTGAAATTGTTTCAAGTACAGTATTAAGATGATGAAGTACATTTTCTGTGACCCTTTATATTTGGAAAGGAGGAGTGTATGTCAATATTAGAACAATCATTAGTTACATAGCAAGTCATAATAAAAGTGTAAAAATTCAGACGAATTGGACTAACACATTAATAGGAAAGAAACTGAACCTCTGCAGTTCAACCCCTAAATCAAAGAAATTCCTTTTGATCCAGTTTTGTTGGGGTGTTTTCCTAAAGTCTTTACCTTAATCAGCTTCTGCTTTACAGTCACTGGACAGCTCAGCCCATTATCTTTGCACCATTCAACCTGTCAGAATTCATTAGCTCGCCATCTACAGAGAACTCCCTCTGCAACCAATTGCTTGCTAATTCATCTACAGCAAACTCTGAGGGATTTTGTTAAAGAGACATTTTAGGCAAAATATTTGATTTATACTTCCTTTGGCACTGTTTAGCCAAAGGTTCAACACACATCAGATTTTTACAGCCATCCAAGCTTGGTAAGATTTTTTGCTTCTTGAGATTTTGAAAGTAATCTGTAATTAGTGATTTTGTCAGTGGGTAAATACCACAATAAATACCTTGTGTGTTATTTCATCAAACTGTTTAGAAGTTTTTTCCCTGTAGGAAAATTATCTTCATTAAAGTATGCTAAAAATAAGAAATTGCAGCATCTTTAAGTTTGCTAGTTCCACAAGAGATGTTAATTACTTGTTGCACGTAAAGCATGTTTTTTTTCTGAGATTGTTATAGGGCATTAAACTTCCTTCGCTTGAAAAACAATATCTTCATTTCTTAGAAGCCTCATATGCTTTCCTAAGAATGTCTCCATTAGGACAACCAACATCTTCTTTAACTGGAAACCAGCTATTTGTTTTCATTCTTATTCTGTAATGCTAAACACTTGAAATAATAACAGAATTCAGTATTGTGTTTAAGTTTATTTATAAAATGTCGTCAAAAATTGCACACCTTTTCTTGTTGCCTTCCTAGGAAACTCATAATGAAACAATCAGTCATATGTAGGAGTTCTTTCTTCTGAATGTATCCTCCTCCACAAATATTTTTTAGGCTAGAAAATACTTAGGCAATTACCTGAACAGGGGAAATAAAGTGTAGTATCAAAGGACTAGGCAACAAAAAGTCTACAGATCTGTGGCACCTACAAACTTTTGAAATTGGAGCAAAATGTTTGGGAGATTAAACAGCAGTGTAGAAATCTTATTTTAGGCCTGTTTACTGGTTTTGCTTGTTTAATTTCATACTCTTATATGTCTGTTTCTTGAACAAGAATGGGTAATATTTGGCATTCTTATTTTCTTGTATCTATGATTTATATCATAGTTGCTTTCTTTTTTGGAGTGTCATTCAAGTCTTCTCAATGAAGAGTACCAACCAAAGTACCTCACTTAGGAGTACAGTATCAGAAACATCTATAAAATCAATGGAAATATCTCAAGAAAGCTGGTCAGCTGAGACAGAATTCTCCTTAGGATGGCCTATTAATTATAACAGAAATATGGGGCAGGATTACGAAGCTATCAGAAGCCAGAGCAATGAGTGTTTGACATAAAAGTTGAAGCAGAGTTACAGAGGGACAAAGGGGAGAAAGATATGACTTTTTGCTTCTCTTCCCTTTTTTTTTTGCTTTGTGTGGTTTGTTTTTTTTTGTAAAATTGATTTAAAAATAAAATAATTGAAGCTGGTGCTCTATTTTTCATCTCTGGAATCATGTGTGCAAAGTTTAGAGTCCAGGATAAAGACTTCTCAGAGCTTTTTCATTTATAATGAAACATTTCTTACTGCAGAATAGATTCTTTAGATAAATCGTTGTTTTTGACAACGTTGTTCTCAAATAATGTAAACTAAATAATACTATGCATTAAGTAATATGATCACTTTTGCTTTTTCCTTGGTATGGATTCTTACTGCTTAAGAATGACAAGTTAAAGACTAATAAGAGAAAAACATGTCTCTGACTAGATAGAGAAGAGCCTCATGAAGTTCACCAAGGAAAAGTGCAAAGGCCTACATGTGCTTTTATCTCACTACTGCATAACCAGTAAAGATCTGTTACCTTTTGTCCTTCATCAGCCTGAGAATGGAATGAGAGGAGAAATGGTGTATGTGTACCTATGTTCTATGAATAAATGAACATAAAAGTGTCTCCTGAGAAAGGACAGCTGGAGAGTTGGCTGGGAATTCAAGAGTGAGCACATTTTTATTAAAAAAAAACCAACCAAACAAACAAACAAACAACCAACCAACCAAAAACCCCTTTAATAAAAAAACCCAAACAAGCCAACCAAGAACCAAACTCCAAGAAACCCAACAGGAGAAACAACGTTCAAAAGTTGCCATTAACACCTATTTTGAAAAGTTACAGAAATTTAGTTAGCTGAGATAAGATTTGTGAAAAGGAATAATAAATTTCATTACAATAATGTCTGCAGAAAACAGCCTTCCAAGTGCAGACTCCTCTCATGGGATCTGACAAGAAGCAGCAAAATACAGGCTAAGTCCCTTTTACACACAAATGCTTTTAATGTAATTATACAATAGACTGTAAATTCTGTGGGAATGTATGCTCCATGCAGAAGTTAGAAACATGCCATTGTTTAGTCTTATTTTTTCTTAATACTATCTACCAATTACTGGGTGTATTCAGAGAACAGTCCCTGTGGGAAAATCCGGTCACAATTGTGACATTCAAAGTAGCAGTTAATGATTCTTTTTGTTCTCCCTATCGCCCTACACAGACAGGAAATGCCATATGCAGATCATCTACTATAAGTTCCTAGGTTAAATGCCTGCTTTTCTCAATTGACTCTATAGGGATCAAGCTCAGATATGACAGATCCAGGTAGCAGTCACTTAGAATTGCTTTTCTTGATTTCTTGACTTTAGCTGCTCTGGTAAGTGCTGGTATCAATCTATGGCTCCACTCTGTTAAGGTTATAAAGCCTATAGAGGCAAGCTTAGATGGGGCAGATCAGGCTCTGACTGCAAATTAACAGATAATGGTTATTCCCAAAAAACTGCTTTGTACTGCAGATGACATTCATACATCTGAAGGTGTAGAACTTTTCTGAAGTTAAATATTCACATTTTCAATACAAGTTCCATACAGCAAATTTATATTTGCTATAATTGCTTCTAATTCAGTCACATTAAGTTACTTCAACTCATCTGAAATTTCTGAAGATGTTTCTCATTTTAATGAGGAATTTAAAGCCCATTGACATGATAAATAAAACTTCCCTCGATTTCAGTATGAGTATTGGGTCTGATATTAATTCTTCAATATGAAATGATTTCTAAATATCCTATTAGGTCTGATTAAGATTTTAACATTTAAAAATTATATAAAAAAAAGATATGAACTCTACAAATTAACTAAAATATAGTAATTATTCAAAAATGCCTTGAACTACTTGTAATATCCACTACCAGACACTAGAGGGGAAAAATGTTCTGTGTTTTTAGACCATTAACATGCAAAGCAAAGGGTAATATATTCTATTTTATGTATCACTCCTCAGCATAAGAATGCAGTTGGTTAAAATAACGTTTGTTAAAGATTTTCTAGTTGTAGCAGGAAGTGATTAATCATACTGTAGTAATGTTGTTATTGAGTCATCGAATTAGCACTCAGATCCAAGAGAACATGGGATTCCTAACAGTATTCTTTACTAAGCACTCTGCTGGTATTAAGATGTGATACAGTCTTTTTAATCCTTACAGAAGCTGAAAATCCATTTGAATATGGTAACAGTTTTGTCCAGGTCATGGTAGCTGGTTCATTTAATTCCCAGCTACAGACTATATTCTTATGAACTTTTTATAGGTGCATGTTCATTCATAGAAACTGTGGTTCATTTTTGCTACAAATATGAATTTTCATAATCTCAAAGAATTCTTTTATGTTTGTGATCATCTTTTTCCAAGTGAGTCTCCCAGCTTTTTTCTTGAACTCTATCCTATGTTCTGCTTTTCCACCAAAAAAAAACCCACAAAAAACCAAAACAAACAAACAGAAAAAGGAAATTTTACATACTTAGACCTTTGTAGACTCCAAATATTTTATACATATATATCTCCCAGACAGGCACAGAAAACAGAAGTGCGTAACAGGCATAGATACAGACATAGGTAACAGGGGAGCAAAACAGAGGTGTGAAAGTGTACTCGTCAAACTAAGCCAAAAAACATCTTAACCCAGATATTGCAATGTCTCCAATACTAAAAGTCATATGGCATTATGGGACAATGTTAAAAGCAGTGGTTGTTACCTGCTCTCTTTCTCTATATACTGTAAGTTAAAGTTTCGTTAACTCCAGAGATTTCAGAACGATAGCTTTTAAACAATAGTTGCTAGTCATTTATTTGCTCATTCCTTATAACTGCTACAGTTTTGTAAACTGTCCTTATGGTTGTTGCTATTACAACTGCTTAATACAATTTTCTGGTTTTACTGCTGGAAAATGTGATTGAGATTCTCAAAGAAGCCCAAAGAAGCTTCATTTCTTTTTTCCACTGAACTTGATTGAGATCTGAGCACTAATATCCCTGAGGCCCATTTTAGAACCTCAGTCCAAGGTTCTCCTATGAAGACATCTGCTACCTTATTAGTTTGATTTCTTTGCTTACGTTGACCAAGTAGGTTAGCTTCAGGAAAAGGTGCAAGAATTCTCTGTGAGGGCAGAGATGCATGTTAATCTGTTTTTCATATTGATAGATACAGGCAACAGAGGGAAAGGGAGGATGGATAAATAGAAGTGTCAGGCAGGAGAATTACTCAATGTAATTGGTTACCCCTTACCTGAGTGCTACAGAACAGTGAGAGGAGATGCTGTGCTAGTTCTACCAGGTGACAAAAGATTAATTGACAAGTGGAGAATAATAAGAACTTTCATCTGATACTCATTCGTAGGTGAGAACAGAAGGATGCAACAACATTCATGTGCTAGAGGGGGAGAAAAAGGTGATAATAAGAAGCAAAAGACTGAGACCTTTCTGCAAAATTATTTGTGTTTTGCTGGTTGGGTTTTTTTTAAGAAGAAATACAAAAAGGAAAGAATGACAAGTTTTCAAGGTTCCAAAATTCTTGATGAGGTTGTATTCTAAAGTGTAAATATATCTGAATGCAAAGGAAATGGGCTGTATAAACAGCTCATTTGGTTTAGTCATCTGTAAGTAGATCATTTTATGAAGAGATAGCCAAATACAGAGTTTAGACAGGATTCTATACAGCTACTTTAAATAATTTACTGGAATTATTAATTTTTTTTATCCTTTGATAAATGTAACTTTGTAGAGATTTTTCTGACAATTCTCTTAGCAATAAAATTCCAGTGCCTCTCACAAAATAAGAGCTGGATTATTAATCAAAATGTGTAACTACTTAGATAAACCAAGGCACCATATACATAAAAGTAAAATGTCTATAATGAAATAAAAAGGAGTACTTCATATGTTTTAGGGAAGTTCATACACAACGTATAGCAAACATGACTACTTAGCACGGATGAAATGTTCCAGACAATGAATTCCAGACACAAGTACTCAGATTATCTGAACACACATCCATGAAATTGCTGAAGCAGTTATTAAATGTCATTGTCAATTTTAAACATGAAGAAATCACTCTAGTTAAGATTAATGAGACTGGTGTATGCTTAACAAGGGGAAAATATATCCCTAATGAATGAGACTTGTCAATGAATTTTCTGGGTATGTTAAACAGCTTAATTTGTACTATTCTATCACATTGTTTTCTAACATTATTGTTCTGCAACTTTGGCTATACTATAAGTTATGATCAAATAAATGTACCTAAAATAATTAACGTAATTGAAGTTGTTTTTTAACAGTCAGGCTTCTGCCGTAAACTTGATATGGACTTGAAGCTCTCTGATATTCATAGAGGTATCTATCACAGCTACCTGCATTTCATTCCTTGTGACATACTTATACCAGAGACAATTTGGCATTTTGTACCTGTACATAATGCTATATATGTGTATAATTCGGATTTACTTTAACAAATAACTTTAGATTTTTCTCCTGCAGTCACATAATTATACATAGAATTTGTAAAATCATTAACCTAGAAGGGAACAAAGAGAGGTCCCTATGGAAAAGACTGAAAACCTTCATTTTCTTCTGATTTTTTTGTACCCTCCTATTTCCCAGAGAATTTGTCAATTGCAAATACACTGTTTTTCTGGTGTTGGAATCATAACCGACAAAGCTTTTGTTGCTGAGCTCTAAGCTATGTAAATTCTGAGTCTCTGCAAACATTTCTATGTAATCTAGAAGAAACAGGAAAATATATTTTGTTAATCTACTAAGAAAGATTAAGTGCAATTTGAGCTGGATTAACCTGCATTCCACAAAATTGAACTCTGCTGTATTCAGGGTCAGGCCTCCTGCTTCATAGTAGTACAGATAATCCTTAATGGAACAAAATTTTACCAAGAGAATTAGTAGCACAGTAGCTGAGAATCAGTGTAGAAGTGTAAATGAAAGATCTGGCATGGTCTTAGCTTCTTCATGTTTCTATTACAATGTTCCTTTTTTTTTTCTGATGCAGCATTATGACAAAAATACTTCATATAGAAATATTGATTTCTCTCTATTTTAAATACTTCCTACAAAGTAATATTTCTACAAAGAAGGGTCTTTCTTGATATTTTGGGAAAGATTATTTTGAATCTAGTCCATCTCATTTTTCCAATAATATCTCACCTTTGAGTGGATATGGCACAAACTCACTTGTTTGCCAAAATCCTAGAAGTTCATGCTTATCTTTTCTGTATTTTGGGGGCATACTTCTTTAAGCCATCTCAGACAAGGCATGACACTGATTTTCTGACAATTAAGAACATAAAAAAGAAAGATTCCATTCTTTTCTAGAAAGTATTTATTTTTCTTCTACCTAGCTGTTCCAAGCTTTTTTTTTTTTTTTTCCCACATTCATCTTACTTTCTTAAGATACTTACAAATGAGGTATTCAAACCTTCTGAGGTACCAGGCAGTATTTGAGACACATGTCTGCACAGGGCTGGGACACAGAAACATAAACTACAAAGCAACCATCTCACATAGCAGCAGTCAGAGGCTAGTTAGGGCATCTGAGGGTCTCACAAACTTCCCTATGTTTAAGGAACTGAAGACCACCTCTTATCAGTTTTCTGAGTGTTCATTATCAATGGGACAATTCTTTTTTGTAAAGTAACAAAATTCACTGAATCACAGAATCAATTAAGTCGGAAGGGAGCTCATGAGGAGTATCTAGTCTGACACCCTGCTCAAGCAGACTCAGCTAAAGTAGTTTGCCTAGGACAGTGTCCAGTCAGGTTTTGAATCTCCATAACCTCTCTGCTAGTGATTGACCAGCCTTACAGTAAGAAAGTGTTTTTTTATCTTCACAAGGAATTTCAGGTATTTAAATTTGTGCCTACTGCCTCTTGTCCTATCATGGGGCACCACTTACAAGAGTATTGCCTTCCTCATCTTCATTTCCTTCCATCAGCTATTTATACACATTGAAAACCTGCCCCTTGAGCCTCCTTTTCTCCAAGCTGAACAGTCCCTCTGATCTGAGAGGCCCAAGCTTCCTGAAAGACAATTTTACCAACAAAGACTGAGGCAAAGAAGGCACTGGACATTTTGTCCTTCAGCGTTTCGTTTGCCACCATTTCCCCTGCCCCATTCAACTGCAGGCCCAAGTTTTTGTTGGTCTTCCTTTTGCTGTTTATGTACTTGCAGAATCCTTTCTTGTTGCCCTTCACATTCCTTGACAGACTGAACTTCAGATGCCTTTTCTAACTCTATTGAATGACTGGACAGCAACCTTATACTTCTCCTAGCTGACTTAGCTCCTTCAACTTATACAATTTTATTATTTTTTTAATGTCCAAGTTCAGTTACTTGTTATTTGCTTATCCATGCAGGCCTCTGCCACCACTTCTTGATTTCCTAGGTGTTGGGACAGATCTTTCTTGAGCTTGGAGGAGATGATCCATTAATATCATCCAGCTCTCCTGGACCGCTCTTCTGTCCGGGGCCATATACCCTGAAAAGGTTGGATTCCAGGGCTTTGAGATTGTGGAGTTTTATCCCAATTCCTTCTCTTAGGACCCTGAATTCCACCATCTCATGGTCACAGCACCAAAGACTGCCTCCAACATTCAAGTTCACAAATTCTCCCTTGTTTGTAATTATCAGGTCCAAATCTAAAAGTGGATTTGTTAATATTTAGAACCCAAGTTTGATCCTTCTGCTAACAACTGTATTTATGAATAAATTTTACCTCATCTTGTTTTTCACCATTGACATGAGTCAAAATATTAAGTGAATATTGAAAAATCTGAACTAAAGTTATAAAAAGAGCTATGATTTAATCTCCTGATGCTTCTTGTCAGTGTTACCTCTACTGTCAAAACTTTACTAAATCCACTATACAAATGTTATATGTTGGTTGTGTGGCCAACCTACGCAATTTTTTCTGTATGTACAAAATTAGAGCCTACATTATGCATATTCCTAGCACAACTGGATTGTCCTTTCTGAGGTCTATATCATAGCATTGTAGAATGGTTTGGGTTAGAAGGGATCTTTAAAGGTCATCTAGTCAACCCCCCTGCAGTGAGCAGTGGCAGCTTTAGCTAGACCAGGTTGTTCAGAGGCCCATCAAGCCTGACCTAGAATGTCTCCAGGATGGGGATACTGCAAGTTAGAGACATTTCAAATGCAGATTAATTATCTGCAGACTCTGTTTTAGCAAGTTCCCCACAGAGCAGTTAAGAATCATAGTGAAGTTAGTGTCCTGGTTAGCAAATAGGTTGGAGAGTACATCTTTTATAAAAACATAGAAATGTCTGGGTTGGAAGGGACCTCTAGAGGTCATCTAGTCCAACCCCCTGCTGAGACCAGGGACATCCTCAACTAGAGCAGGTTGCTCAGAGCTTCTTGAAGTCCCATCTTGAATGTCTCCAGGGATGGGGCCTCAAACACCTCCCTGGGCAATCTGTTCCAGTGCTCCACCACTCTCGTGGTAAAGAACTTCCTGAAGTATGACTTCAACTTGGACTCCCATCTATTTTTCCAACAAAGTGGGGTTTTTTTAGAGATCTCATCATTACATTATACTTGACTTTTCTTTGAGCATTGAATCTTGATAGCATGCTGCTAATAATGTCACTTGAAATGAGTAGAGCTTGGCAGGTGTGTAAACAATATGAGTAATTTATTGCATGAGAAAAAAGTGTGCCTAGAATAAAGTCTTCCCATATATTTTAATTCACACTTGAAAGCTATTTGGGATTTTTAAAAAAACATACCAGAAATTTAAATTTAAACTTCACGAAGCAACAGAAGTCTTCTTTATGGCAAAATTATTCACTGAATTAGTAGCATCCTTGAATTAAACAAAACATGTTTCTAATGATGGCTCCGGCTGGCTGTTCACAGTTTTTCACTAGTATGTTGCTAGCTCTCAAAAAATCAACAGGCAGCATTCCACTGTCACATATGCAAATTGAGACTGATATAATCATTTTGCCTCAGAAAAACTTAAAACTGTGCATCCTGAGGAGTTAGGCTCCCATGGATGTGACTAAATCCAGAGATGTGTTTTGCATATAAATATCACCTGGACCTGAACCAAAGCCTTTATCGGTACACTTTCTAGCTTAATGCAGGAGAGTGCTTAGAAGCTTAAGTACAATTCCCCCAACCTTGACCCCTGTCTATATCAAATATTTAGGTGTATTGTCGCTAATAGACATGCTCTGAGGACTCTGAACAACTTACCTCTACTGTGAATCTCTTCCATCCATGCAGATCTTCTTTCACTGAGTCATTTTGATTTAGCTGACTATAAGGAATGATTCTCATTTTCAGTGTATAACTCTTTGTTCTGGTTCATAGTCCTCTGCCAAGAAGAGTATTATGAATTAGTAATAATGGCTAAGAATATAAAGATATTTCCTAAATTATACTATAAACTCTCTCTTTTAAAATAAATAAATAAATAAATAAATTTAAAAATACAAGGTAAGATTCTGAACCAAAATAAAATGTTTCTAATGAACAGGATTCCAGCCATTGACATAATTACAATATCCTCTGAAATGCTATAATATTTTCATGTGTGTAGAAAATAAATAAAAAATATTATTTCACAGACCTGTAGCTCAAGCAACTGGCCAGAAATTTCATATATGTTGAACTGCTGCATCTCCCAGTATCATGATACTTGTGAGTACCAGAAATAAATAGACCTCTGAAAGCTCGTTGTTTCATAAAATGAACATCTGTTCAGGTTATAGAATGGAAAGCTGTTCCTATGGTGAAACACTGTCAGGTCATATGTGTTACAGTAGGTAGCATATGTCATTATGAATTGAGAATTATACATGGTTAATTTTTGAGTTCTGTTTCATTTGTGCATTTTGTTCCTAAATGTCCTAAGACTGAGAAATGTTGATATCTCACATCAGGATGAAGTGATTAAAGAACATTCTTACCCAGTGTCTGCACATACAAAGAATACAGCTGACAAACAGGCCATAGAACCAGTGGAATATTTGTATTCTATCGACTGTGTGCATACACATCCAAAGCAGTATTTTTCCTGCAATGATCATCGCAGATACAATTCCTTTCTAAAACACAGACCTTTTTAGAGTTGGTAGCGTGAATACATATTAGCACAAACACTGGCTCTTTCACTTCATATTCACGAGAAGCTGGACATGAGCAGCCAGGGTGTGCTTGCAGCCCAGAAGGCCAGTCGCATCCTGGGCTTCATCAGAAGAAATGTGGCCAGCAGATCAAGAGAGGTGATTCCACCACTCTACTCTGCTCTGGTCAGACCTCACCTGGAATACTGTGTCCAGCTCTGGAGCCCTCAGCACAGGAAGGACATGGACCTGATAGTGTGGGTCCAGAGGAGGCCACAAGGTTGATCAGGGGGGTGGAGCACCTCTCATATGAGGACAGACTGAGAGAGTTGAGGTTGTTCACCCTGGAGAAGAGAAGGCTCCGGGGAGACCTAATAGGCAATTTGTGAAGGGATCTTACAAAAAGACTGGAGAGGGCCTGTTTACAAAGGCCTGGAGTGAAAGGACGAGGGGTAATGGTTTTAAATTAGAAAGGAGAGGATTTAGATTAGAAATAGGGAGGAATTTCTTTACCGCAAGAGTGGTGGAGCCCTGGAATAGGTTGCCCAGGGAGGGCGTTGAGGCCCCATCCCTGGAGACATTCAAGGTGGGGCTTGAAGAAGCTGTGAGCAACCTGCTCTAGTTGAGGATGTCCCTGGTCTCAGCAGGGGGTTGGACTAGATGACCTCTAGAGGTCCCTTCCAACCCAGACATTTCTATGTTTCAATGCTTCCTGTAAAAAGTACTATTTTATTTTCTTTAACCTTTGCCAAGAGAACCAAATAGTTGAGATAACTTGGTTTTTACCCTTGAATTTGCTTCAGACTTTGTTTAGACCTTTATACAACTGAATCTACTGGTGCTCTTATATTCACTCTTAAACACACTCGGGTGCAATTAATTTTTTTTATTATTTCATTTGCAGAATAGGTAACTTTACAAGAAATCAGGTCTGATTTGTTAATTTTGTAGACCACATCATAATTAATATGTTGAAACTTAAAAGGATGCTATGTTGCAATTCGAAAAATAAAGCTATTCAACTCCTAAGGGTCCAAAGCTTTTTGTAATCATGGTACTTTTTCTGAATTTGATTTAACACATTCTGAAGTGGTTAACTATAGTGATATTTTAAATAGCCAACAGCTAATATTTTAATCCTATAGCTTCTCAGAATTTTTCTTCTAGAAAAGCATTGTTTTGAAATCACTACACCCTAGTTATTTTTCGGGTGGGTAAAGTGACTAATATAATGAAATTCATCAGTTACTGCTAATGGAAATTTGCACGTGTCTTCCTTGAAGGGCTTGTTTGTGTTCAAAAATAATGAGTTTGAGAAATATAAAATACAGGATGTATTCATGGTGATTGGAGAATTTCACTAGACTTCTCCCATTGGCTTTTTTGGGGATTGGGATTCCCTCTCTTCATTTTATGTATGAATGATAGGCTTATCACATTAAAAAATACTAATGTACTCATTGAATACTTTAAACCATAGTCTGAATACTATTTGTACAACCAACAGAAGTTGTTGTGAAGTAGATTTGGATTTTGAACTATTTTTATATGTACTAACTATAGTCAAATTACATTAAAATTTAAATTTTCGTTATGTACTAAAGAAAGCTGTGATTGCAAACAATCTTCCGTGATTATAGAAGCACAAATGAATGGCAGACCATGCTTCATTTCCACAAAACCTTACCTACAGCTAAGATAATTTCCAGCCTTGTATGGCCCATATCTGTTCAATTGTCATCGTTACATGTCTGCATATGAATATAGCTGTTCCGCTGTATCAGTTATTCTTTGTAAACTCATTAGAAAGCACACTGATACAAGCAATACATATAGATGAAAAACTTACAAACTGTATATACCTATTCAAAGAAAGCAATATCAGCACATTAAACACATTGAAGTACCATGCTGAGCTTTAGCTCCTGGATGCATTTGTGATAGGAATATGGAGAAAGACTTGCTCCACTTCCCTCCTGACCCAGGGACCTGCATTTTAAAAAGTGTCTGCAGGAGAAGGGTGAGAGCAGCCAGGTTCACTGTGAAAAGGTAGCCTCTATTGCTTGGATTCTCTGGTCCAACTTGAGATTGTAAAAAACTGATCACCTACATTTCCTTCTAGAGACATGGTAAGGGATATATCTCACTTATTTAAAGAAGCAATTTGTCAGATTTATGTGAAAATGCTCACATATTTCTATCTTTTTGTTTTCCTTTCTCTCTTTTTTTTGTACAGTGGAAAGATAAGAGCTGGGTATGGAACATGAAGCTATACATTTGTTCCATGAAAATTAATGCACTAGAACAGATTAAAGAAACCAGGACAACCACTGCAAATTGGCACAAAATATTGGATTCTGGTGTGTCCTTTGTCTGTGGAACACAATCAAATTGTCTCTTTGGTAGAGGGAAATATTAAGAAGCTAACATCTGATTCCTGTCTTTACATTAGCTGCTTGATTAATAAGAGCTGAACCTCCATTATGCCTGCCTAGATACTGAACTACTATCATCCCAACAGCTTCCTTATTTCTTTTCCAAATAGGTCTCAGAGCAAAAGAGTCCTGTGTCATATAGGGTAGGATTTACTAAAAAGGAGTAGTAACTAAGGAGCATTGTCATATTATTTTCCCCTTTAACAACTGTAATTTAAATTTAATGTATTTACTCCAGAAGAACATATTCCTCTGTGACAAAAATAATTTCTCCCTACACTAGAACTCTCATTCTCTTCCAGTGGTTTTTTTTTTTTCATTTGCCTCAGTTTCCAGTAGATGAAGGAGTTTTGTCATGTTGTGACTTTTACCATCTATTTTACTGCCTATTCTTTGCACTTCAGGGATTTGTTCAGTAGTGTGAAACAAGTTCTTATTCTGAGCAATGCTTGCATGTCAGTCATGTTGTCTACAAGTTGGCCTGCTGTTCAGAAAATTAATCATCAGAGGAAAGGTTTGGTGACCAAGTTGAGGCAGATACTGCCAATACTGCTGAACCTGCTCCTGCTTGTGCATCTATAGACTTTTATATATCTACTGAAATTCTCATATAACTAAATTTCTTTTTATCCTGAAAGAAAAGGGTTGGGTGCATTTGGTTATTTCTTTGATTTAGTAGTTTGGCATAGATTTTTAATTCCATGCAGACTTAGACATTTTCAGGAACTGTCCTGAAGGTGAAAAGTAGCTACTGTTCTTCTCTCCCTCAAGTCTCACTAAAGGTATGTGTTTCCTTTTTTCTTACTCTGAATGCTATAGTGTTTTAGTAAAGGCATGTGTGTGTGACATCACCCAGAGAAAAGGGGAGATCACTGTCTCCCTCACAAGCAGCTGAGCAGGATCAATAAAAGCAAGCAAGGACTGGCCAAAAGGAAAACCAGGCACAGGATGCCATCAAGAAGAAGAGATCTTGCAGCTACAGCATGGACTGAAATGGCTGAGAAGAAAAGAAAACAAATCAGGCCTAAGAAATGGGGAGAAGAGGACCACAGGAGACCATCAAAGTCCTTGAACTGACTGAAATAAAACCTGAAGAAATGATCTGCAAAAAAGGCAGGGAGAAACTGGTTTATTTTTATTCCTCTCTATCTTGAATGATTTTCTTCATTGAGTTCACTGTAAGGAAAAGTTAATTGATCTGCTTTAAAGCTCTGATCAGCTTGACATCCTGCCACACCAAATTTACAGGAAGCTTGACCTTGTTAATAAAATATACCTAAAAATCATAAAACATTGACACTGTCCTATTCCCAATATTGGAACTGAGAAAAAAAAAATTAAAAGATCAAATCCCCTTGGACTTTCCTAAAATAAGAATTGAAATCTATCAGGAAATAAACATAATGACAACAAATACTAGTATTACCCATCAGTGACTGCAACTGACACACAAAATCTCAATAAAAGAGTTTGAAGGACTTTTTTTGCATGTTATCAAAATAGTTACTTCTGCATCCTGGACTCAGCAGTTTTACTTCACACAAATTAAGGCTGTTAGTCTGAGTTTACATGTTTTTTTATAACAGTGAAGAATTTTCGGATCTTTTTGGGAAACCCTTTTGCTGTTGCTTCACAAAATACGTTAAACTGCTAAAGCAGACTTTTTTGTGTTCGCACATGCAAACAGCTAAAGTAGCTCTCTGAGGAGCTAAAACCGTCTTTCACTTTTAAAACTGTTGTAGGAATCTTTCCTTATACAAAGCTGAATACAGATGTATTTGAAACTGAAGTAAAATCTAGGAGGCTTTAGCTGAGATGTGATGCTTTCCGCCCTTTTTTTTTTAGCATTTGGTCACCTGTAGATTATTTCACAAGGATAATTTTTAAAAATTGAAAGTCCAAAGTAAAGGAAAGCAAACAGACCATTTAGTGCTGTCTGAAGCTAAGGCTGCCTTACTACTTGCTAACCACTCTATCTTTTTCATAATATACTTCATGTCAGGTTTTGTAACACAGCATAAATGCACTCTGTCTTTGACACACAGATCCTCTTCTTGATGGCATACTTCAGAACAGGGATATATATTTTTATTATTCATTGAGATAATTATTCTACCTTTCTTTGGGTGCCTTCTTTATTTTTAGCTTCCCAAGTAGAAGAGTTGACTTCTGGTTTGTTAAATTTTGTTAAATAATGAAGTATGTTGGCACACCAAAAACCTGTACCTAAAAAAAGATGAAGAACTCAGGAGTAAGGTTCAGAGGGAGAACAGGCAAAGTTTTTACTGAATATTTAAAAGGATACTATCTTTAGCTGTCTATATTTAGCTTTTCATCTTGCATAAAAGCTTTTTCTGTAAGATTCTCTCTAACATTTAAACAAAAATAGAAAGGAGTATAAGAGAAAAAATAGCAAAAGGAGCAAAAAGCAAAGGAGCTCCAAGAGCCAAGATACTATACACATAATAATGCAAAACTAAGACTGTATTGCTGGTATAGGTTTCTGAATCTATTTTATTTTCATGCAGAGAAGAGAGTCACAGTTTTCAAACTGGAGGCACTGAACTCAATTTTACAAATTTTGTTTGGATTCTCAGTGTGAGCAGTTAAGGATACTTCTGAGTCATAACCAAAAATCAGTCAGTACAATGCTTCAGATGAGATATCATAACACAACTTTTAAATGTAGTACAAAATACAGTACTTTAGACATGTTTCATTGTCTTGGACAGATTTTTCTGGAGCTACAGTTAAGAACAAATCCTGAGTGATAAGTTCTGAAGACAGATGCAGTACTGATTGTTAGCAGGATTTATATATTTCTTTCCTATTAGCTAGTGCCATAGCCTCGTTGTCCTTTGACTGCATTTGTTGATGAACAGAGACACAGTTTAGCCTTAAATAATAGGAGACTAAATGTTTTCTGAAAAATTCCACACCACTCTTCATGAAAGAAAGCCTCAGAGAACAGGAAAGTAACTAAATCAAGATGGAAAGACATAATTTAATAATGAAATGATTATAAATATTCAGTAATAAAATTATAAGATATAGTCAATACACAGAGCCACTTAGTTGCTCACTTACACTACTTCAACTTGTCTGAAGTCAGTGGAGTTAGTTAAATCGTTATTTTAGCCTATTTCTTCTATTCAAAAGCCTACTTCTAAGGATGCAATGGTTTGGCAAATTCACCAGCGTGATAAATTATATCTTCTAGTAAGTGAGCTCTAGCAAAGAGCTTCTTTAATACTGTGAAGATAAAAGGCACAAATCCAAAATACATTTAATTTCTAATAAGCATTAAATATAAAAGTCATATATTTGGTAACTAACCAAAAGGATATTGAAAATTTTTGGAGTTTATGTCAGTATCTACTAAAGAGAAGGAAAAATCTCATAAGAGGTTGACCTCACTTAAGTAATCTCATAAGGGTACATTGTGGATATATCTGAAGTCTTCTGCAATATCAAAGAGCAACTGTACCTTTCTGGTTTCTCTCAAATAATTATTGGTTGGAAATTTTATTATGTGCTGTGTGAAAAATCACATCATATAGGGAATAAGAAAAGCAACAAGTAAAAAATGAATTTCACTCCTCATTGTAATTTCTAGAACCCGGTCAAACTACAGCCAACATCTTTGGAAGTCTTATCATTCAGACTGATGGCAAAAAATATGTTCTTTAGTTAAGATTTAAGTAGAAATGTATTAATTAATTACAAGTGTAACAGTATATCCAAACCAAGAGTCTTGGAACCAAGAGAAACAGTTTTCTCCAAATCCAATTCAGTTATGTTAGAACACTAGAAATTAGATCTTTAGGGAAAAAAAAAAAAAAAGGAAAAAAGTTTAGATGCAGAGAAATTATATAATTCCCCCAACTTTTTTATATAAATTAAAATGCGGATTTTATTTAAGGTAGTGCAATGTCTTTATTCCTTCTCCTCTAATACAAATATTCCTTCTCTAATACAAATATTCAAATAAAACTTGATGGTTTTTTCAGCAAGCTGTTATAAAATACACATCTAATAGAAGCAAACAAACATTCCATCTGAATCAATTATACTATACAGGTGCTAAAATGTGATAATTAATTGCCCATATAAATCTACTTACTTCCTTAATTTCTTGTAAATCTATCCTGTATCTTTTATCTAAATCTATGTTATTTTAAATAATACAAAGGTGGAACATATACTAATGCTTCTAACCTTTTGACACACTTAAATTGTCAGTCATCATTTTCATTGTTTGTAGCAGCAATCCTGAATACATTTCTCACACCAATATACTCTAAGAAAGTTATATGAAACCTAAATTGTCGCTTTGTCATATTTTGAATTTGCTTGACTTTTAGTGTAACCAGTTTAGGTTTAATTTGTATTTCTTACCATACTTTGACCCTGGTGGGGCAGGTGCAGAGCCCTGCAGTTGGTGTGGGTGCTCACCAAATTACAAAGGCATATGCTAAGAAAGGCATTCTCCAGGCAGGCTGCAGATATACACAGACATGGTAGGAATAGGTCTTCCAGTGTTGGACTAGAACAGTCCATTCTGTTCCAATAGCTGCAATAAATTTCTCAAGGTTTATAAAACTTCTGTAAAAGTAAGGAACTACACATTGTCTTTTAGTTTCCAGTGCTAAATACATTTCTGATTTTATAGAAGAGCAAGAGATCATCAGTTACTTTCATCAACAAAACCCACTAATATTGCAATTAAAATAGCATTTATTCTAGTGAATTCCCCATGATACTTGATACCATTTCACTTGCCCCTCCATGGTCTGGGACCATTCAACTTCTAAATTTTTGCTGCAGCACACTAAAGAAAATGAAGAAATGAAAGAGGGGCAGGAAGAACTGGAACCAGATGAATCTTTGATAATGAGACAATGGAATACCCTCTAAAAATCATCACACTACTGAGAGTGTAATATGGTAATCACCTTTTTTAAGGAACTTGGGACAAACTAAGAGGAAAGGAGGGGAAGGAAGGGAGGAAAAAGGTTCTGTCACAGATTCAAAAGAGTTTAGGTTGTAAGGCAGTAAGGAGAGGAATGACACGGTGATGGAAAAAAAATAAGTGAAGGAAGAAAAGGAATAGAGAAATAGAGAATGGATAGAGGAGAGTAAATAGATGTGTTTAACTATATCTAAGTGATATTTTCTACAGTCCTATTTTCCAGTTTGCTGGTGGATGTACTACCATTGCTGATTTTAGGAGAACAAACTGGGAAGACTTTTTTAAGAAATCATTTCAATAGTTTTCCTGTCTTCTGTGGAATCTGTAGTGAAACGTGGGATTGGCTGAATGGCCAATAGGGTTGTTAGTCCTAACAGAAAGAAAACGGATTATTTTGTACTCTTGAGAATGTTTTTTAACTTCTTTTTCTTCCCGTGAATAATTCTATGGACAAATTCAGTAACAAAATCCTGTTACATAAAACTGTGACTTTCAAAGACATTCATGAAAGGGAATTCATGTTTGCAATATTAGATACAGTATAGAAGTCAGGTGTCAGTTTTGTGGTTGCACCTTCACTCTCCTGTTTTCTCCTACTTGTTTTCTCAAAATACATCTTAGAACTTGGAAGGGAACAGGTTGTATCTTCCTATTTTCTACCACAAATCTTGACTAATCTATGAGATTTTGTATAAATACAAAACATTATTATATTTCACAAGCATCCATTTCTGCCTTTTCCTACTTTTTAGTCTCTGAACTGTATTATTAGTTTCATTTACCTGAGCTGTGATATTATTGTGATAGTACCATTTCTCTCTTTCCATTTATTTCCAGTCTCAAATGCAAATACAGTTGAAGAGGGAAAAGTATTTTTACCCTGCTTCGGCTGTGATGCAGTTCAGTATCGTGATCCTCTGACATCAGCAGTATTGTTATTCTAATCAGTTTCATACAGCTTGCTGAACTGTGATGACAACCTCAGCCTTCTGTAACATCTAGGCAACACCTTGTTGGAAAACAAGCTGTTCCACAGGATTTTTTTCCTTCCAAATGAATCATAGAAATTAGAGATAGAAAAGATCAAATCAGAAGTGGTAATATAATTCCCTTCTGTAAAAGTGGATAAGTTATTCAGGCAAATCTGTTTGGTCTCTGAAATATCGTCATCATGGTAGAAGAGGCTGATGATCAAAGGAAATAGAAATCCTGACCTTGAAAACACACCGGGTCAGTGAACTGTAGAAAGAACAGTCCAGGAAGATAGCAGAGCCAAAATCAGGGTCACAGAAGTCAAGACATCCACCATATGTTTGCCTGCCCTGGTTTATAACTTCCACCTGCAAGACAGCAGGGATTGTTGATTCACTTCAGTGTCTTTACAAGCTTTCTTGCCGTTTCATATTATCCCTTAGTTCACCCTTGGCTGGGTGGACAAACAAATCTACTACAGTACTACATCTGACTGGATTAGCTGTCATAACTTCACATTTTGGTAAAAAATACCCATAGAACTGAAAAAACCCCATATTTACGCATTGAATGGGGCACATAACTACAGCAATATTTATTCTGAGTATCAGGAAATATGCATATGGCACATGAAAGTTTCATCAAACAGCAATTTAACTGTTTAGTTTATCAACATCTACTGGATATTTGTCCATGAAATGTTTCAAAAACTGAATTGTTCAATTTCAGGACTACTTCTTTAATGATCCACTTTCATCTATTATTTCTGTATTATAAAAGTACCAAAAGATATGACAGTTCCAGTTTCATACAATGTTGTTATTGAAGTATTTACTTATTAGCAAGATAATTACTCAGATAAAACTTTATAGGTTTCCATAGAAGAGCAGAAGTCTTGTTCAATTTTCAATTTGTTGCTGCTGCTAAAACAAAGTATCTTGGACACTAACCTGCTATTTAGAGTCTCAAAGCAAAGTCTTTTATGGCACTACATAATCTAACAGAAAAATGAGTGTATCTTGATATTCACTGGAAGCTCCAACTACTATTGCTTAAAGTCCTTTTTAAAACTGCACTTAAGAATCCCTAAAAAAATATGCAAACCCTGATCACCTCTAAATTTTTAGGTTTAGGTCCACAAAGATCTTCAGTCAACTCATGTCGACTCCTGCTTTAGGTAGTCTAGGCCTTTACTGATGCTTTTCTCAGATGCTTCCTATTCCATGTCACATAAATTCATCCAGTGGATAGCACTACCCTTGGCATACCCAGAAATACCTCAGTGTTGACAATACTGAGATATTCAATATCTCATGCACCTACTAAATCTGCTGCCTAGTAGAAACTAGGTACTTATATCATGTGAGAAGTCCAATACAAGAGACATTTTCAAAGCAGCCCTGACATATCATACAAAACTGCCAGAGGCAAGGTACATCCCAAGTCTGTAGCAATCATCCAGCATACAGATTCAATCCCTTTCTCTGCCTGACAGTAAAACTCACATCACTTTCCTCTCATGACTGAACCACCAAGAATAGCACTGGCAAATATTTTTAGACTGTAAGAAAGAGAGGAGTAGCAGTCTCACTCACATGTGTGCCATGGGACTGCAGAAAAAAATGGTAGGTGATAAAGTCACAGAAAACTGTATGCCATTTGGCATATCTACAGAACTACTTGATCACATCTAGACGCTATTTGACTACAGTCAACTTGGACATGACACCAAAATCTTCCATTCCTTTATTCTGAGTATTATATAATTCCTCGCTCACATTTTCTGCCAATTAGTCTTTCATGCATCTAATTTTCTTGGCTAGAAGATGGCACAGGCATTTCAAATTAAGTTGCTGCTGCAGTTTCACTGGAAATTTCTGTATGATAGTTATTATAATCTACATACAGTAAAACATTTTCTTGTCTGAGTGCATCAGTATAATCTTTCATTTATGCTGTGCTGATTATGTCAAATTGTCTTCAACTTGCAGCACGTTGAAATAAATTATTTCACTATGGATCATTCTGATATCATGGTCTTTAACAAATATATTCTTCCCTATCTCTCAAATAGACTGTTATGCAGTTTTCCAGCTGTCCAGACCTCTAAGATTCAGCACCCTGAGTTTCTATCAACTGTAGTTAAAACTTGAGATTACGCAGGTCATTGCAGTATCTAAACATGTAAATGACACTTAAATTCTCTACCTTAGTAGGATTGCAAATGAGTTCAAACCATAAATATTTAATACCTTCTCCTCAGTGCTAAGGAGCTACCTGCCTGGCATCACTAGAGCTGTAGGCAATTGCCATGTCTGTAATTACACAGCTGCTTTAATAGTGTCCCAACTAGATGACAGAGGGTTTACGTGACAGAGGTGTACATTTGAATGAGGTTTTAAGAAAATCCTTAAATAACACAAGGCCTTTTTTTAGCTTATACGGAAAGAGAAAGGTTTTCTGACATGTGCTTAAAGCTAAAAGGTTCAGTGTGGACTTTAAGCCATTCAAATTTCCCTGCATCACTACCTGCAGCATCAGGGTTAATTTGCTAATGATAAGCAAAACCCGCAGGCCCATCACGCTATTCAAATTTAATGCGCACGTGGACTTCTTGATTCAGGCCAGGTTTATAAATAGTGCCTTTAGTGTAAAAATAGGCTTTTCATATCTAAGGGAGTTGATATTATGATCTGTAAAGTGAATGAAGCTCCCAGGAGTAACAGGAGATTATGTAATATTTATTCCTATATTTTTGCTCAGCTGTTTTGTGCCATTTTGATGCTGAGTTGAAAAGACTGTTAGATCCTTAAGTCTTTCAAATTTTCAGTGAAGCTGAGACTGTGTACATGCTTGCTTGTCTAGGAAAACTTACTTGGATTTGGGATTTTTCCTATGAAACAGTGGTCATGGACCCCACTTGTAGGAATTTTCATCTAATAATTTTATTGCACATGACTTTTGTGGAATCTCAAATTGTGCTACCAGGAACAGCAACTTTCCAATATTAAATTGATTCTGGAAAAATTATAGATGCTCTTATCATTCAGTTGTGAAGCAGAGTTACTAGTTTTCTAAAACAGGTGTTTTTCCATCTATCTATCAATCCTGTTACTTTTGCTAGATGTAAATGTGTCAGTATGACGCTGTGTTCACTGATAACTGAGGAGGTACAACATTTATATATTCTACTACTGCAGGCATTCGGTGATGTGCACCTAATCTTAGTCTTGTATTCAGGTAGCAGCATAAAACCTGATTAACATTCTGAGCAAGGTCTGGATTTATGAGAAACATTTCAAAATGCCCCCAGAAATCTGTAAAACTGCCTCTGAGGAAAATCAGAAGTATCAGACTGATCAGAAAGTGGTGTGTTAAACTGTAAATAAAAATTTTGGTGCCATTAAGTATATAAAAACTGCGGACATAACAATCTTGGCAAAATGGTAATTGAATACATCACAACCTCTAGAAAACATGATCTAAATTTATAGCATTATCATCCTGTTAATTAAGCCTAGTTATGAAACAATCAGAAATGACTGTTAGCATATCTGGCAATACCTGAGAGGTGATAGACAGAATGTAAGAACGGCATGGACCTAGTAGTTAGAAATTAAGTTTGGTCTTGTAACTGGTCCAACATTGCAAATGTTTACGCTATCCTCTTTCCTTATATATTTAACAAGTAAACATTAGAGGTCTAAGTCTATGGTCACTGAAACAAAAGCTTTGTATGTGACTTCAATCATAGCTGCATGTACTGTTTAGTCTAACCTAAAGGCAAAAGCATCTTCTGTTGGAATAAAGTCTTTAAATCCCTCTCAGCTAAATTTGATGCAACCTGAAGCACTAATGCATAAAGAAAAAATGGAACGTTATATACTTCAATATACAGCAACATGATGAAAACACAATCGTGTCTGGAAAGCATTTGTTGTAAGAAGTCAGTACACTATTTATACAGGAAATAATTTCAAATAGGTGAACAGAAATAGTGACCTAGCAACCAATATTAAAAGGTGCAGAAATATCTTGGAAAAAAAAGAGGAGAAATAATAGTCTTACCAATGTTACCAACAAAATGAGATCTTCTCTAAGAGTCATTCAAATTTCCTTAATACCAAAAATTCAATCTGGAATCCCTAGTACTTTACAAAAGTCGATATTTTGTTCCATAGATGTTTCCCTTTTTTACAATATATTTTATTTTCCCAGGATTAAAGTTTTTAAAGAGTTACAATACTTCACAGTTTCAGCACTTGAGGACAGAGCTCTGTAGACTATGTCTCCCTCAGTTCTCCTAAAATTGCTGAAATAAGTAGTCCTTTTTAACTTGCTGGCAAAGTGCTGAGCCCTCCATTCTAAGTCTATAGGAGGCATTCAGCACCACTTCATCTAAATAACTGTAATTTTTTCCCATTATATTCTGCACTTATTTAATTTGTTAGAAATTTATGGAAATTTTCTGATTCCCATTAACTTCAGAGCATACTTAGCACTAGTAGTTCTAGGGAATAACCACCCACACAGTAATTTGTATATGTTATGCAGATACAAGTTGCTACCAACGCAACAATATTGTGTAGTTCTTATCTGATGCTCATATTAATTTTTTGACATAATGACGATTAACCTCATAAGTCTTTTCTTTGTAATCTATCAGGGTCACAGTTTTTACACCCAGTTTATGTTGTATTTTGCTCTTGGAAAAGTCAAATTGTCTAGGAGAGCACTTGTGTGTTTTCTGTTGCTTTAATGCATTTCTTCTATTCAGACGGTAGGTCTGATGTTGTTGTGTGTTTGCTGAACAGAAAGGCATCATTTTCAGTAAGGGTGGTGAAAATATTTAATGGAACATTACACTGAATTGCATCTAAAAGCATAGCCTGCTAAAGCTGGTTGCAACTAGATTATCTTTCTTCCCACATACATCCATAGCACAATATCTGCTTATATTTATTAAAGCTTATTTGACTTATGTCAAAGTCAAGAAATTAAATCTCTACCTTCTCAGTCCAGCCAACTGGTGTTAATGAACACTAAAGCGTTCTTTAGTCACAGAAATTATATTTTTTCATAGCAACAGGATCTCATTAATTAAAGAGACAGAATACTTTTTATTCAAGGAAGAATTATTCAAGATTTTCATTTTGTAGCTTTTTTAAAAAGGTTTCAGTATGGAACATCAGGCTTTGTTTATAGCATTTCATTCACAATCAATTCTGAAAAAAATAAAATCCTATTTCTTTTTTTATGGTACTCACTTCTACAACACCAAGTGTTCCACAAACATAAAATTTTCATTTCACAATATGCCATTAAATATATATATCAATATAAATGAAATATCAGTATTTTCCAGTAATGGTGAGTGCCTAAATCTAGGACCATATTTTAAAATTGCATATTATATAACATATGAATACTCAACATCATGTCAGGCCTGACTTCAGAGTCTGAAGGGATGAACCTCAAAATACACAACAAACATACTACTCCCAAATAATTTTTTTCCTTAATTTTCTATTATATCTTAATGACAGAGCTTCTGTGCTCACAAGGAAAATGTATCTGAACTCAAGTTTGAAGATCACCCTTCATGAAAGGCAGGTTAAAAAATCCTGTCTGCAAGAAGATAGCTGTTTTCCAGGCTGTTTCTAGTCCAATGCTTTGGTCATCCAGCTGACATGCTAGCCATGAGCTGGAAACCTGGGACTTGGTTTCAAAGCTCATGATTTTATTAAAAAGACAGACTCTCTGGATATCTTTCTAGCCTCCAATTTCCATAGGAAACAGCTTGTATTTCCAAGACATTGTTTGTCACTTTTTGGCAGCTGAGAAGGTAAGCTAGGACAACCATGGCACACCAATTTATGGAAGCCTGATATTTGGCTGATTCAGAGACAGAGCATCTACTCTTCTTAAACTCAGATGTTTCCAAAGCACAGAGTTGCTAAAACTATTCAGAGAGAAATATACCTTCTTTTAGCAAAGAAATTCCACACACTTTTAGCTTTGATCTTATAGTGGAACCTTTTAACTCAAGAGGGTAAATAATGGTAATATTAGCAATATTAATGGAGAGCACCAGAAGAAGTTTCAGTGCATTGCAGAGAGAGAAGCTTGGGATGGGCAATCTCTAGCTAAGCAGAAAATTTATAAGCAAATATGAATAGGATTCTTTTAAGTATTATATTTAAGCAAGTGTCGCAGTTCTTTGTTTCATCTGGAGCTTATATGGTGCCATTTTATCAAGCCTGCAATATTCTGTGTGGGGAAAAAAACCTGCCAACAGCAACATTTAATTCACTTTCCACTTCCTGATTCATAAGATAAACACAGAACTCTGAGTTTCATGTAGTCTCTTTATCCATTCTTGTACTGCTTGCTACTATGTCAAGGGTAGATTCCAAAAACAATGGTTTTTTTCCTTCTCCTATGCTGCTTAAAGGAGCTCTGCTGTTTGTGCTGAAATGATCTGGAGTTCTGCCAAAGCCTTCAGGATAAGCATATTTCGGTCTGGCAGTGAATTCCTGGGCAAAAGAAGAAAGAACTACAGACACCACCAGGAGAAAGTTATTTATAAATCCTCATACAGAATCTATGAAAACTAGTGTAGCAATCTTTTAACTGAGGACATTTGTCCCAGCTGCCATTAATAAAAATTTAAACAAAAGAGAATAGCACACACATACCTATGTATACACACATATATATGCTTTCATATACCTACACACATGCATATATATACACATGTATAACTTTCTGTAGATATGGACAGGAATAACTAGGCCAATACTAGACCAATAATTTTATTTTCTTTAATGAATAAAAGCTATATCAATGTATCTTGTGACCTTAGAGACTAGAATGGTTATGATGCATTTAGATGAATTATCATTTAAGCAACTAAAAAAAAAAGCATATATAATCTGTGCTCAAAGAATTCATTCAAAAAAGGTAATTATGAGGGGTCCCAATGTCTTTGAAGAACAGAGAGGGGTTTTATCAAGAACTAGCATAGTCTAAAACAATCTCCCTTTGTCTTAACTAAAACAATGAACCAAGAGGATGGATTTCCAGTTTGGAGGCAGAGAAGAATGTGGCATCAGTAGAGTCTGGGATCTGTCTATCTCACCGCACAGCATCACTTATTTTACTGAATTTACTCTCGATTTTGGAAAGACAAGGTTTGTGTTCAGTCAGACTCTCAGAAGTTAAGTGCTAACCAGCAGATTCAAACAGAGGTACTTTAAAAGTCATGTGAAAGTAATGAAATTGAAATGAGTAAAAAAAAATATATATTTCAGGACTGGAAAAATTGAGGAATAAAGTAAAGGGAAATTAATTAAATATGGAAGATAAATGCAAGTTTTAAAATGTATTAGCAATCATATTATTTCTGCTGATTTTTCAAGTGAGACTATTTAAAACAAAAGCAAGGGTTAAAGTTATTAATTATTTTTTTTAATGTATCTGAGTCTGTGTGATCGGAAGAATCCAAATAAATGAGACAATAAAAATATTTGGTCATGGTAATTAAAGTCAAAGACAGTTTTCTTTAAAAAGGTACCTCTTTAAGTTAAGCAACTTCCTTTTTTAGTTAAAAATAAGTGTCTTGTTTCTGATATATGACAATAAATGTTGATCTAGAAGGTAAAAACTAATTACATTTAAAGTGTTCCACTAAGGCTGCTCATTAATATATTGAGAGCAGAAGCAACAGAAAAGAACAAAATTAAAACTAATATTTGTCTTTTGATATTTATTTTACAGGAAATGTGTTTGTCGTAAGCCTGGCAGTTGCAGACTTGGTTGTAGCAATCTACCCATATCCCCTGGTCCTCACGTCTGTGTTTCACAATGGATGGAATCTGGGATACCTTCACTGCCAGATTAGTGGCTTCTTGATGGGCCTAAGTGTCATTGGATCAATCTTCAATATTACAGGCATCGCTATCAATCGGTACTGCTATATCTGCCACAGTCTCAAATACGACAAGCTGTACAGCAACAAGAATTCTTTGTGCTATGTTGTTCTTATCTGGTTCCTAACATTTGTTGCTATAGTCCCCAACCTGTTTGTGGGATCACTACAGTATGACCCCAGGATTTACTCATGCACATTTGCTCAATCTGTGAGCTCAGCATATACAATAGCAGTTGTGTTTTTCCATTTCCTGCTTCCCATAGCCATAGTTACTTTCTGTTACTTGAGAATATGGATCCTCGTTATTCAGGTAAGGAGAAGGGTTAAACCAGACAACAATCCCAGGCTGAAACCACATGACTTCAGAAACTTTGTAACCATGTTTGTGGTATTTGTACTGTTTGCAGTCTGCTGGGCTCCTTTGAACTTTATAGGTCTTGCTGTGGCTGTCAACCCAAAAACTATAATCCCTAGGATTCCAGAGTGGTTGTTTGTATCTAGTTATTACATGGCGTATTTCAACAGCTGCCTTAATGCTATCATATATGGACTCCTGAACCAGAACTTCAGAAGAGAATACAAGAGAATTATTGTCACTTTTTGTACAGCAAAAGTTTTTTTCCAGGATAGTTCTAATGATGCAGGAGACAGAATGAAAAGTAAACCTTCTCCACTGATTACAAACAACAATCAAGTGAAAGTGGACTCTGTCTGAAAATGAGACTCTAATTATTGTCACTCAACAGCATCCCAAAAAGTATCTTTTATTAGACCTATTGTTAAATATTATAGTGAAATATCTCTTCTACACTCTTTCTACTTTGATTAAATTCCTTGCATGCTATTTGGGAACTCAAGATACAGAGCCTTGACATACAAATCCTATTATACAATGATGTGTCTCTCATATAACAATACACTGATATCCTTGAGGAAGTTAAGACAATTATGCATGGATACTTTCTTCTTTTTCCTTAAATGGAGATAAACAACTAAAGATTGAAACAGAAGTATCCAAATTGCCTGGCTCTATAAAAGTGACAATATTATTCCTACCGCTTACTGCCTGCTTCTTCTGGCTGGGTTGTGGTCCTGATTCTAAAGCCTCTGAAATCTTTTAAAAGATTAAATCGGACCTTCATGAAAAATATTAGGAAATGTGAAGTGAGAAATCAAACTAATTGAAAATTCCTCAGAATTATTGATAAATAACTCTACCTATATTGCTGTGCTCCTAACATGGACATGAGTATTCATTTTTGGGGAGATTAACCCTCACCAACCTTCCTAGGCATGATATTCTCAACTGACTTCTCAATTTTAAAATAGTTTTTATGAGGAGAAATATACCCAATTGATTATCTTCAAAGCTACTAGTCCAGGAGGATAAACAGCAAGAAAAGAAAAGAGACATGATTCATCAGCTTAAGCTGTTTGGGCATGAAAAAAAGGTGTAGGAGGGTTGGGAGAGGAAATATGAACCACTATTCTTTCTGAAGAGACAGTAATTCATGAAAATGTAGTGTGCCCCAGAGGAGTTTCTGGGGAAACACCTTCTAGAAACATAAGTGAGGAAGAAATATTATTTCTCATTTGTATACAGTACAGAAGTTCTAAACCTCTGTGAGAAGAAGGTTAATGCATTTAAGAGGAATGATGGGTAAGGATGACAGTTTTGTTCGGTTAGTGGAATCTTAACCTCATGAAACCCTGGGAAATGAGAAATATTTGCAGAATGAGCATTTAATATCTTTCTCAAATTGATCTCCTGAGAATAGCCTGAGAGTACAGGATATTTTGTAATCTGCCACAGCTAAGCTTTTCAAAATAATAATCAGATGTGTACCACAATGATGAACATAGTGTAAAAACCTGGAAGAATTAGACACCTTTAAATTATTTGAGAAGGGAAGGTGCTACTTATAACCCTGGTACAAGGAGGAACACATGACTCTCAGGACAGAAACTGCTCTGTGGAAAGTCCACAGACAGCAGGCGTCTCTTCAGTGAGGGGAAGCATACTGTGAAGTGAGGAAGAACAGCTAGACAGGCTGTCTCCTGAACAATGCATCTCTGTTTATAATGGAAATCCTCTGGTGGAGAAAAGCAATTCACAATGAGATTCACCTTCAGATTGACCTTAGAAAGAAGGAGCATTTAGTTCTGGAAAAATGTTCCAACTGTCATACCTTTTAATGCTCAAGTGTTCATACCTACACTGATGTTCAAGTACACTTGAGTTTTTCCAGGCAAATTCCAGTCATTTCCAATGGACTAAGGGTTTCTGAATAGCCATCAGACTTCTGTTAATCTATATTAAAATGTAGGCTTTACCTAAACAGTTTATTTATTACCTAATTTACTGGAGATTTCCTTGAGCATATATGTCTCGGGAACCAACAGTCACTCTATGTCATATGATTCCATAAACTGTATATCAATCTAACAGTATTTCATCCTTCTTGTCTCACAGATTAGTGTACACTTGACTTAATAATGAACTAAAAGGGAATAGATTCATATTTACTTGAAAAACCGACTCGTCATGAACTGACCCGTTTCTTACCTTAAAAATAGGTGCCTCATGTCAAGTTGACAATGGAACTAAAGAACAGCATTGTAAAAACCTGGAGATAAACTGGCAAGTCAATGCATTGCTGAGGTGCTTGACTCATCTTTGTTTACATTTTCCAGTCAGAACCACTGTGTAAATAACCAGCTCTCTTTTATTGTGGTGTCATCATATGATGCTATATGATACAACACAATTAACAGCATAAAGTATATCACAGCTTTCTTCACTGTGATTTCATCCTTGGAGGATGCTTAGCTCTGTCATTTTATTGCTTTGTGTGTAGTGATTTCAGAATAGCAAAGGAGGCATGACCACTTTATAAGAAAAGAAGTTTTTCATGTAAGAAAAAACACTATTTAAATTCTTACAAATCTTGCCTTATTTAAAGCATATTTTCAATGAAAATAATGTCTTATGAAGCATCTAATAAAGTAGATAAAGGTAGTTTAAGTAGCTAAATCGTCAGTAGACTTAGAATCCTCAAAGATGTTTCACTTGTCATTTCCAACAGAAGATGTACATGTTTATCATGTCTATATATTTATGAGCTGGTTCAAGATACTGTATCCAGTATAGTGGGTAATCTGAGGAATTGAAGTCCCCTGTAATTCACAAGTGCTAAAATATATTTTTGATGATAATGAAAATGGTTTGCTATATGCAATAAAACATATTATACCAAAGGTATATATTTTATTGAATAGGCCTATATTAAAAATTGAGAGCATTTTTCAGATCTGATATTTTGAAATATTTGTATTAAATCTAAATCATAGAAATGTTCATGTTGGTGATGTTATGAGCTGCTAAATATAGCAATAATTTAAAGAAATTAATCTCTTGTTCTTCTTTGGGGGGAGGGAAGAGTGTTAGTCTTAAGAATTTAAATTAATATGGATGAAAAATTTGGTCAGTGTTTGTTGCCCTCTTCAAATTAATTTTGCATTTACTGCCATTCTGAAGTATGTCTTAGATAACATTTGCAAAATCAATAATTGCAAAAGTGAAACGATAATGTTATTTAACTTATGCATTAATGATTTCTTTTAATCAGATTCTATTGCTTCAGAGGAGTCAAAGTGATTCATCTTGTCAGCTGCTCATTCACAGTAAGCATGACAATGTAAGTCAGCACCTCAAAAGATTACTCTTTACGGTCAACATAAAAATGACTGATGAAAATAATTGTAATTTCTGTCCATTTTGAGGAGATGGAGTTAGAAATTTACCCAAAATTAGTTGCTTCTGTGCAAGTGGATGAGCCAAGACATGTCCTTTTCATTTCAAGTCATTAATTTTCCCCTGGTATGAAAGGCTAGAATAGCACAGACACATTATTTAGAGTTCTTTCTGCAAGTTTTATACAATGGGCTTGTCCTATAGCATCCATCAGCCCTGATGGATTTAATTCTAAAACATGAATATCAGCAGTCTGCCACATCCGCAGGGACTTCAGTACTTCCTATCCATTCCTGGTCTGAACCCCTCTGCAGGTACTTAGCCCTTTCCTTATCCATTTCTGGATTGAGCACCAATGGAGCTAAAGGATGTTTGTGAAGGAGCAGTGAACCCCCTTTATGTAACACACTAAAGACTTATAGCCTTATTGACCCTAACCTTATCCTATGAGAATTTCTTCCTCATATCACAGTCTTGATTATGCTGACAATATGAACATGAACTTATAGCAACAGATCTTGAACCTTTACGGATAGGTAGTTTTATTGGTGGTTAACTTCACTGCAAACTCCACATTTACAAGGACATTTGGCATAATTTGATATTTACCAGCAAGAAGAATATTAATGAATATACTAATATCAGTTAACAGGGTATTTATTGTAGCTAAACTGTAACTGTATGCAACCATGTAATTTCGTTTGGAATAGCTCACTTCGGAGTGCTTTGCACATTTTCTTCTTCCACTGGGCAGGTGGAAGTGCATAGATATGAAGCAAATATATGTTATTTCAAGAGGTATAATATGTAGCAATGATTTTGCTATTTTTTTCTCATTATTTGTTTTAGAAGTTAAATCTTTGAATCATCCATAATAAGCACACTATTGTAATCAATCTGTATTGCAGTGTAGAGTGCACCATTCTATAATCAGTTAAGATAGCATCTTTCTCTTCTTTTGAACCACTTCTGAAATGGTATAATGTTAAATCAGATTAATTATGAAATACTGAAATGTTATTTCCCTTAAACTGCACTGAAGAAAACAATCATAAAAAAGTTCTTTAAAATACAATACACAAGTAAGTATATGTGGTCACTGAATTTAAAACAGAAACTCTTCTGTTGGACATCTTTTTCATGAACTGTGGTAATACAAATAGACTGTTATTCTTTAATTCTTTTCTAATAACTGCACTTTCTAAGTATCATTAATATGGTTTACATATAATTAAGAACCTAAAGCTGAATTTCCTAGAAGAAAATACATTCATGGCCTGGCTTATAGCCCATGTACTGTATCTCCAATTTTTGCCTGTGTTAAGTAAGAATTCCATTATGTGGTTTTATGAATTTACTCATTAAAAATATTATTCCTACCTCAAATATGTGTCTGTGAGATTGCAATAAAGAATAGGGTGGAAAAGACCCACAAGTACAAGTAAATAGCCTTTATAGATTTTAATAGAAAGAAAAGTACATTCAGTAAAGCAGTACTTATATTAATAATGGTCATAGAAAATATTCTCCTGATTTAATAAAGTACTCATCACTCAAACTATCCCTATTACCAAACACTGACCAGAGTATGCATATTTTGAGAAGCATGTTACTCATAAATGTATATACTGATTATTCCAAAAGTTGCAACTGAACAGTATTTGAGCCCTATGTCTCATTTGCAGGTCACATAAGCCAACACAACTTCACTGTTTGGTGTCAGCTGAGGATGTTGGTATATTAGATTTTATAAATCTTAAAGTCAGCTAATTTACACTATTACACAAGCAAATTATATTTTATTTCTAAGGAAATCATCAAATGTCAGCTGAACAGCTTGTGGGAGAATGTAAGTTTGCCTGTTTAATCACAACAAGAATTTTAATTTGCATGTTTGTCTACAGATTCTAAAGGTGCTTATACTCAAATAGATGCTCTTCATTCCTTTTCAGTATGTATAAATACTCAGTTTTTCATAATGTATATAAAAGTTGGGGTAATACAGTGAGAATATCAGATGTATGGTTCAGAAAAAATATTTTTCCATGCAACTTAAGCCATGTGATTTTCTGCCACAGAGCACTGCCTATACAAGTTCTAAATAGCTTCACAAAAAAAGAATTGCATTGATTCACAGCAAGAAGATTTCCTAGGGCTAACAAGCATAAAAAATAAGACTTCAACATCAGGAAATCCCTAAGAAAAAAAAGATTTGAATTATATTCTTGCAAGAACTATTCTATTTTATATACATATAATACTCTTGCCAGAATGATATTCGAGCAAGAACTATATTCTTGCCCTGTTCTTACCCTCTGCCTCAGTATAGACACTGGCTACACGATCCTGAAGTAGATGGACATTTTATCTGACTATGTATGACCTAGAAATGTAAAACAGAACAAATACAATACAATGTACTGTCAAAGACAAAGGGTCTGATCATAATTTGTTTCAAGAAATCAGCAATGTCCTACTTGCCAATAACTGCTAATAAAGTTAAAACCATGTTTAAAAAATATGACATGTTCAAACCATATAAAAGTAGGGTAGGTTAGGATACAACAGAACAGAACAGGAAAGCCACTCAAATTACAAAGTAGACTTAGCAAGAACAGAATCACGGAATGATAGATCCACAGAATGGTAGAGGTTGGAAGGAACCTCTGGAGATCATTGAGTCCAACCCCCTTGCCAGAGCAGGATCACCTAGATTAGGTCTCACAGGAATGTGTCCAGCAGGGTTTTGAGTCTCCTTCTCTAGAAGAAGACTCCACAACCTGTCTGTGCAGCCTGTCCAAGTGCTCCATCACCTTCACAGTTTTTTCTCGTGTTTTTTCTCAGTTTGACGTGGAACTTCCTGAGTTCCAGTTCATGACCGTTACCTCTTGTCCTATCACAGGGCAACACTGAAAAGAGACTGGCCCCTTCTACTTGTTACCCACTCTTCAGATATTTGTAAACATGAATATAATCCCCTCTCAGTCTTCTCTTTTCCAGGCTAAACAGCCCCAGGTCTCTTAGCCTTCCCTTGTAAGAGAGATGCTCCAGTCCCTTCATTTTTGTAGCCTTCCTCCAGACTCTCTCCAGTAGTTCCCTGTCTCTCTTAAATGGGAATGCCCAGAAACTGGACACAGTATTCCAGATGTGGCATCGCTAGGACAAAGTAGAGGAGGAAGAGAACCTCTCTTGACCTGCCTGCTACACTCTTCCTAGTGTGCCCCAAGATACCATTGGCCTTCTTTGCCACAAGGGCACAACTGCAGGCTTATGGTCATCCTGTTGTCCACCAGCACTCCCANAGAACTAGACACAATACTCCAGATGTGGTCTCAATAGGGCAGAGACGGAGGAGAATCTCCCTGGGCCTGCTAGACACACTTTTCTTTATCCACCCCAGGATACCATTGGCCTTCTTGGCCACAAGGGCACATTGCTGGCTGATGGTTAACTACTTGCCCACCAGGACTCCCAGGTCCTTCCCTGTGGAGCTGCTTTCCTTCGGGTCTACCCCTAACCTGTACTGGTGCATAGTGTTATTCCTCCCCAGGCGTAGGATTTTATGCATAGTGTTATTCCTCCCCAGGCGTAGGATTTTACACTTGGCCTTGTTGAACTCTTTGCCCAGCTCTCCCATCTGTCCAGATCTTGCTGAATGACAGCACTGCATTCTGGACAGCCACTCCTCCCAATTTTTTATCATCAGCAAACTTGCTGAGGGTACACTCTGTCCCTTCATCCAGGTCACTGATGAAGATGTTGAGTAAGACTGGGCCTAGTACTGTCCCCTGAGAAACACCACTAGTTACAGGTTGTCAACAGGACTCTGTGACACTGATCACGATTCTTTGAGTTCTTTTGTTTCACCAGTTTTCAACCCATCTCACTGTCCACTCTTCTAACCCACACTTCCTGAGCTTACCCACGAGGATATTACAGGAGACAGTGTCAAAAGCCTTGCTCAAGTCAAGGTAGACAATATCCGCTGCTCTCCCTGCATCTACCCATTCAGTCACACCATCATAGAAGGCTACTAGATTAGTTAAACCTGACTTCCCTTTAGTAAATCCATGCTGGCTACTCTTGATAACCTTATTTTCATCTATGTTCTTATAGATGATCTCCAGAATGAACTGCTCCATCACCTTTTCAGGGATGGAGGTGAAGCTGACTGGTCTGTAATTTCCAGAGTTGTACTTCTTGCCCTTTTTGAAGACTGGAGTGACAATGGCTTTCCTTCAGTCCTCAGGAATGTCTCCCATTCTCCACGATATTTCAAAAATGACAGAGAATGGTAAAGCGACAACATCAGCCATCTCCTTGCTCATCCATGCAGGTCACTTGACTCCTCTACTTGATTTTTACTCAAAGGAATGCACCTATCTTGAGCTTGGAGGAAATAATATTTGATTATCAACCAGCTCTCTTGGGCCTCCCTACCTTCTAGGGTCTTTGCCCAAGGGATTCCTCCAATTAGGTCTTCAAGAGGACAAAGTTAACCCTCCTGAAGTCCAGCATTGCAGTCTTATATATTGCCCTGCTTCTTCCTCTTATGATACTAATCTCTACCATGCTGTGATCCCTACCACCAAGGCTTCCCTCAGACTTCAAGTTCATGACTAGACATTCTTTGTTTGTTAATACATGGTCCAGCAGCACACCTCTCCTTGTTGGCTCTTCCACCACCTGCATCAGAAAGTTATTGTCAATGCACTTCAAGGGCCTTCTAGACTGAGTATGTTTAGTTTGTACGTTGGACTTTCCAACAAATATTGGGGTGATTGAAGTCACCCACGATCATCAGGGCATGTGATCTTGAGGCTACTTCCAGCTGTCTGTAGAGGCTGTCATCAACATCCTCTTCCTGGTTTGGTGGACTGTAGTGGACACCCAAAACAGTTTAGCCAATATTTGCATGCCACATAATTCTTACCGATAAGCTTTCAACACATTCTTCATCCCCCACCCAAGCTAGACCTCCATGCATTCAAGTTGCTCTCACACATAAAGAGCAACTCCAGCACCTTCCCTTCTTGGTCTTTCCTAAAAAGTCATCCATGACAACGTTCCAACCATGTGAGCTATCCCACCGTGTCTCAGTAACTGCAATGAGATCATGGCCCTGCAAGCAAACACAGATCTCCAATTCTTCCTGCTTATTCCCCATGCTGTGTGCATTGGTGTATAAGCATTTCACAGAAGGAGTTGAGTGCATAGATTTCACACCTGAGGGGTGGAAGACCTGGTTCTCAAAAATGTCAGCATGGCGCCCCGCAAATACTGGGCTATGACATCTAAGGGCCTCTCTAGTAAGCCCAAATACATCACCCTCCTCCTTCATATCTAGTTCAAAGCCCTGTCAATCAGCCCTGCAGTATCTTGTGCAAAGACTCTCTTTCCTCTTTGAGAAAGGTGTCTCTCATATGAAGCCTGGTGCTGTACAGGTCATCCCATTGTCAAAAAAGCTAAAATTGTTACAGTGACTCCAGCTATGGAGCCATGTATTAATAAACTGTATTCATCTGTTCACTCTAGTGTTGCTGCCTGCGAGTGGAAGAAGAGAGGAAAAGATAATTTGTGCCCCAGATTCCCTCACCAGCTGTACCAAGGCTCTAAAGTCTCTTTTGATTGTTCTTGGACTACTAGTCTCAGCATGCTCATCACCTACAAGGAAGATCAGTAATAGACTGAGGACTGTACCCAGATAGGAAGTTTTCTAGTGACGTCCTTAACTCGGGCTCCAGGGAGACAGCAGACCTTCCTGTGAGGAGAGTCTACCCAGCATATTGGACCCTCTGTTCCTCTCAGAAGGGATTCACCTACAACTGTAACTCTTTTTTTTTTTTTTCTTGTGGATGTGGACTCACTTTTTAATGATACAATATCAGGTGCTTTAAAATTCACATGGAAAAACTTCATTAAACCCTTTGTGATTATTTTTAAAGTTGAATAAAAATATTATGTAGCTCTAAGAATTATATATACATGATTTACAACCTTCAGGTCATGTAAAATGACATGTCCACAAATACTATACAATGTCCCTCTCACTATAAATTTTGATAGCTTGAAAGCAGAAATACTATCTGCTTCATTAATATTTGTGTTCATACTGATCATCTCCCCCAAACAGTTCTGATGTTAATGAAATTTTCCAGGACAACTCCTTGAAATGCATCTCCTTCTCCAATCCCAGATGATGTGGTTTTGTGCCTCATTTCTAACCATGTCATCAGCTTGACTATTCCATCTGGCCATACCAGTTAACATATGCCATAAGGTTCCTGACTGAAACATTCCTGGCTTATTGTGATCTGTTATGACCACTTGTGGGTTTTTAGGAGTATTTTGATATCAGTTAAAGACCATCTTAACAGACAAATTGAATACAAAATTTTCAGTATTAGTCACCCTCAAGAATCTATGATTTAATACAAGCATAACCATTTACAACATGAATAAAACCCCACAGGGCTCTATTCTTTAAATATAAACCTTGTTTTATAATCTTCAAAGTAATTTTATTTCTTTTAAATGCTCATGAATCCTATTATTTGCCCCATCTTTTTTTTCACATGTCAAGAACCCAGCTTCTGTACTGAGGGAGGAATTAAATAGTCACTTGAAGAAGGTTTGCACTTGAAGCCTCTTATAAACTATGACAGTAAGGGAAATCAAATTCAGGGCAGATGCTACTAAGTACTGAAGCATTTGACAAAAAGTGTCTGTTACCTAAGATTTTAAAGAAAGAAAATAGGCTTTGTTTCAGGAAAAGTTCAGCAATAAGGAATAGTTAGTAAGGAATTATTTCTGAAGTTACCATCAAATGGCTGTCATGGGAAAAAGGCAGCACATCTTATATATAAAAACAAGATGTTATAGTTAGTTTAATTAATGTTTAAATGGTCTAATAATAATAATTAAAAAGCATGTTATTTTTACTCCAGTTACAATTTACAATCTAAATTAATACTCCAAATGCAAGTCATCTAGTTATTCTAGAATATCCTTATGTATTATATGATTCAAGTCATGTAAGTACCAAGATTAAGTACCATTTTATACGTTGTTGTGGTTTAATCGCAGCCAGCAACCAAGTACCATGTAGCCACTCATGCCTCCGCTCCCTGAGCTGGGGAAGAGAATCAGATTAGAATCAGAATATTTCCTTGATGTGTAAAAGGTATTTTCATAGTATAAATAATAATACCTAATGAATTATCTCTCAGCAAATATAATTCAAAATAAAAAATCCAAATGCTTGTCAAAATTGAGAAACGTTTGTATCTAAATTTGAAATAAAATATTATCAAATCTCTAGATTTGTACAACTTTCAAATAATGAGAATACTTTTTCATACTCTTTTTATTTAGGGCATTGCTTGCATATAAACACCAATACACCCATCAAAAAACCAACTCACTATTTTTCACAGATGATTATGTATATTAAGGAAAGCAAGCCAAGACATTGTTGAAGGCTCTCATAAATTACTCTGCAGAATGTCATTGGGTCACATCTAAACACAAATATTAGTTATTACAAACTAACCATCTAATCATACTTAAGGACATACTGAGGATAGTGTGGGCAGATGGAATGAAAAAAGTTCAATTCATAGTAGACATACACAAATAAAGAAACTTGGATCAATGCCTGTAGCCACATGAAAGCATTCTTAAATAGGAGTTTAGTTTCAGCCTCACTAGTTACTTCATATTTTAATTTTCTTCTTCAGCATCACAACCTTTGGGTAGTGTTCCATGATATTGAGTACAGATGTTTAGCGCATGTCTCTGATATTATTGGGTTCAGTTCTTCCTTCTATTTTGGAAGAAGAAAATGTTCAAGGAGAAACCTGATAATGCATTCCAGGTACGTCTGTATACAGCTGGGTATACATAATTATAGGCAGCTATGAAAATTAAGTTTGCATTCAGTAAAGAGTAAGTAACATCCACAGGGAATGACTAGGCATTTGAAAATCATATGTATTACTTTTGTTTTGTCAACACCAAATGACAAAAAGAGGTATAGTGAACTAATGGAGTTTTATTTCCCCTGACAGTCTACTGTTATTCTACTCTACTTTTACTTTTCCCCCCTGTTACTCTGTTTTATGCCAGTCTCTTTTCCGTGGTGCCCTGGGATAGGATAAGAGGTAATGGTAGCAAGGGGAAGCACAAGAAGTTCCACCTCAACATGAGGAAAAACTTCTTCACCGTGACAGAGCCCTGGACCAGGCTGCCCAAGGAGGTTGTGGAGTCGTTCTCTAGAGACTTCCAAGACCTGCCTGTATATGTTCCTGTGTGGCCTGCCCTAGGTGTTCCTGCATTAGCAGGGGGGTTGGACTTGATGATGTCTAGAGGTCCCTTCCAACCCCTACTATCCTGTGATTCTATGATTCTGTGATTTTTTCATTTTATTTTAATCAGCCCTAATGCCTTCTCTCTGGTGTAGGTGACAACATAAATTTTGGAGTGGACTTTGCATCTGTGTCTGTGTATGTATATGTATGCATGTGTGTGTGCATGTCTGCTATTTGGAAGCGAGAATGAACAATATCTTATAAACTCAACCAGTAAGGTTACTTCTTGATACCAATAAGACAATTGCTAGCTGCTATATGTAAAAAAAAACACATAAAAGAATGGCTGCTACCATGTAAATCACCCTGTAGTAGGCCTCCTTTCTCTCGCAGCCTGATTTTTTACATGCTTGTCTCCTCCACCTTAAGAGGCAAAAGTGACTGCCACTGTGGCTGCTCTGCAGGCACTGCAGACTTCTCACTCCAGGGTGTATACCTCCTGGTCTGATGTGTTGCAGTGCTGGGCCTGGTGCTAACAGAAGCACCATGCATACTTAGTGTAAGAGGCAAGTGACTCTGAAAGGTCACTTTTTTTTTCTGGTGTTTATGAAGTTCTGGTGGGCATAGACCTATCCAATTATTTATTTAGTTATTATTTTTTATTTTATTTTCAAGACTTGCAGCAACAGGAAGTGAATTTAATTGTCAAAATTTCTTTAGTTTTCAGACAAGGAAACTCAGAATTTTCTGAGTATATTGCTTCTAAAGAGCAAGCATTTTAACTCTAGAGATGAACTGAAATAGAATGTAGGTAATTTTTACTAAGATAACACCATTCCTTTTGTTGAAATTTGATATATCACAGTTATGTCAGCATATCTTGCACGTAAAGAAAGTTTGAATTTGTTGGTATTTGAATGGGACATCTGAATGAAAGCTTTGCAAGTGTTATCAGTGAATTTTATCCAGTCATGATAGTCAATCCCAGTCCAATATTATTATGGAATATGTGAGGACATTGTGGTGTCATTCAGACAAAACTTGTCATCAAGGCACCAATATTTGTCTTTTTTTTTAAAGGACACACCATGAATGACTATAGAATTTGTGTTCAAATTCAAACCTGAGTTATTATATTCTTCCTGCCTAAAGTCCCTCTTCTGTTTTAGAGATTAACAGAGTATATTTTTCCTTTCATGCACTGAAAATTTGTTTCACATTGATACGCATTGCTGCTCCATTGCAATAGGAATTATACCCCTGAGATGGCTCCACTTCAGTAAATAAATGACAGAGGCTACACAAACCATTCCCTTAATCAGCCATCAAATGAAAATATGCTTTTATTTGCAAATAGTGTAGGATAAATACTCCCTACTCAATTCCATGCCATTAATTTTATTTCTTTCTGTAAAAGAGTGAGACTTAATCAGAATTAAAAGGAACAGACTGAAATTTGTCCCCTGGGCCACTGGGTTTGCCAAGCCTAATTCTTCACTTTAGAAGATTAGAAGACCTATACTAAGACACATATTTGAGAACTAGGAAAAGCACTCATTGTGTACCGCTCTCATGCTCAACAACACGAGAAGAAGCTTCAACAAGATTCAGTGTTCCTTTATCTCTTGAATGCAAAAACGGTTGTGATAGTTGGGCGGATAAATCGCCCAAGTATTTTTTAACACCTCCACTCTTCATCTATTCTTTGCAAATAATTCTATGTAGGATGAGGCAACGTGAGAAAACCACAGTGAATGAACTGCATATATTTTGCCTTTACGGATAATTTTATTGCTATCCAGTACTGAGGAGAATTTGTATATAAAGCACAATAAAAATAACAATAAATAAAATTAACACTAACACCGAAAAACTCACCTAAAAATTAGATATATTCCATATACTAAAAAATATATTTTCTCATAAAAAAATAAAGTTGTTATTCTTCCAACTATTTGTGCCTTTTTTTTTCCTTAAATAATTTCTAATCCTGTCATTTTCTACCCCGAGTGTTTGCAATATTAAAATAGATAGAAACAACTGTACAACAAAATTCACTCAGTTTGATTAAGGAACCTGTAGATCTTATAAGGCCTGCAGGACAACCTGAGTGCATGCTAATTGGAAGACCTGGAGGAAAGGCTTAAGTTTAGATAGCTCATACATCATGTCCAGCACACATGCACATATGTGATTAGTATATATGTAAAAAATAACATGATTAATAAAATACTAATGAAACTCTCCTATTGCTCAGGCCTGCACAACCTTTTGTACAAATCAAAAGCAGCAGATGGTGACAGGTGGTGATATTCCATTTCAGGAAGTATTTATTGCAAGTCAGAACCAGAGGTCTGACTGTGGAAGCATGAGGGTACTTCAAGACTCCACAAGGGACCTTAGTAGCAGTCAGTAGAGAAAACATATGTGCCAGTAAAATAAAAGAATCTTGTGAATTCAGTTTAATAAGTTCATTCAAGATTTTATAGCAGCATACAGCTCTTAGCAAATTTAATCCATACTGTCCTTTCATAACAGTTCCAGGATTAGGAATTATTTCTAAAAGTTTCAGTGGTTTAGAGCTATGAATTTTGATTTGGACTGACTTACATTTTCTCCAAATTATTCCTTTGAAAATTAAACCAAAACAACCCAATAATACACAATAATTTCAATATGCATAACAATTGTTGGCTGAAGTTTTGCAATCCTAAAAAGTACACATTTTCATACATAACAGAAAGAGGGCTTTGAAAATATTGAAGCATATTAGAAAAGCAAGAATTTGAAACAAAATAAAACAAAAACAAAGTCATGATGGCTTCTTGATTAAAGATTACAATTTATTCAGTCCATTTTTGACAAAGCTTAATTCTGCTATATGGGCAGTCTAACATGCTTAAGATAAGAAATTTGGGGGTGACTTTTGAGCCATAAAATGAAACTACCTGCATTCATGAAACCAGTGTGACTTTTTTTCTAGTCTTAAGTGAGCTGTCAGATAATTTCCCTAGCTTTGTTTTCATTTATGAGAAGCCCTAGCTCTTATTTTTATCTGCTCAAATTCCATTGGATAATTGTGCATTGTGCATATTGTAGATGAGAAGCCTCCAAGTTTTTGCACAGAAATAACAACAGAGTGAGCCCTGTGCTAAATAAATAACTCTGGCATGTGTAACTGCATTCTCTCAGGTATGAAACTGCACATGAAATTCTTATATGATTCGCATGCAGTCATTCTTTCACCTGGTAAATGCATATCTACTCACATGATGCATTAAGAATTGCACTGTAAATCAACTTAATCAAAGCTGGAGCCATCCAAGCTACAGGAGTGGAATAATTAATCTGCTGCTTATTTGGAAGTTCAAATTCTTCTAAATTAACCCAACAATTAGAAGTGATCTTTAGTTCTATTGGTATTAAACTAAAGAACCCCTATTCTTAATTTTTGTCTTTTTGCTAATATATTAATGCATCCCCCATCCATACTTAAACCAAGGTCATTCATTCTCTTACTCTTTTTTCACTAAAATATCAGTCTGAAAATATCCATTTAACTGCAACTATCCATAAGATGTTAGCATATAAACTATCTAACATAAATGCAAAGCTTCACAAAATTAATGAAAATTTAAAATTCCTCATTATTAACCTAATATTGTAATTGTTGTAATCACTTCTCCTTGGCTGTCATTAACACTCTCTTCATGTCATACTGCAAAAGGTCATAAAATCAGTTGTAATTTTTTTTTTTTTTTTAATTTTTAGGAAACTTCATTATCATTCAGGGTTCCAAGCTGTGACTTAGTGAGACACTACTGTGGTTGCATGAAAGCACATTAATTTTTAAAACCTTGTGGAATTTATAAAGCTTGCATAAGTTGAATATTCCTAATATAATAATTCAATTACAGTATGACATACAGACTAGAGTGCAGAGGACAGTAATATGTATATATTTATGCAGTTTGGATAGGAATGTAATAATATTTTTTAATGTAAGAAAATATATGCTGTTATTTAAGTTATAGTAAAAAACTTTGTGACAAATTACTTGTTTAAAGTACAAGGTTAAAAATTTGCTGGCTTAGAGTGCCTAAGAAAACTAGCTAAGTTCAAATAATGGACATATGAATGTCTTCTGTTAAAGATTTATTGAACAAAAAATGATTTTTAAAAGTTTAAATAGTTCATATTTCATTTCCCACAAATATATAGGCACTGTAAAAATGAAAAGCACTACTCAGAATTAATAATAACTCTATTTCTATCCAGGGATATTTTGATTCCAGAATAACTTTTATCTAATGGATAGCAATTATGTTGTGTATTATTTGTTAATTCCAGACAGAAAATTTCAAAAGAGCACTGGAAAAATCCCAGCCATCTAAATAGTTAAAGAGCTCTTTTCCATGGCCACAGAAAATGTTGACATTGTCGGTCTGCCTGTATTTTCACACATTTGCTTCAGAATCTGAGATACACACAACAGTAAGGTTTGATGAGCTTGCCCCTCTGAAGGAAAACAAACTTTGATAAGATCTCATGGAAATTTATTTATTCCTCTACTTTCAGTCATAAGGTGAAGCACACAAGGAAACTCGGGAAGCACCATAATAAAACACAGTATGAAGGAATGCTCACCGATTGTCATATCTTGAACTGTCACTTGCTTTACATCAAAACAACGCTGAGGTAGCAGAATGATGAATCAGACTGAAGGGTCGAAAGCATTCATTGTGTAGGTGATAACAGCTCTTTCCACTCCAGCAGAAAATGAAATCTTGGTCTTTTTCTAACTGAGCTTTCCCACCACTGGCTGAGGCTCTCTTTGTGCAGTGATAATTACATACACCATCATATATACACCCTGCAAATATAAGTACGTATACCACTGCAACTGCAGAGCATGGGAGTCAACAAGTGTGTTCAGTATTTTAAAGGCTGCTCTAGAGCTTCTGCAACCCCCCAGGGTTGGCTGGCCTTGGGGGTGTGTTAATCCCGTGTAGCCCAAGCAAGAACACAGGTGCAGACCTCTACCCTTTAGAAGTCTGTTGCCACCTCTCCAGACAGCAATCAGTGCCTTAGCTATGCAGCTCCAGCTCCCACCACACCCTGAGCCAAAAGCACAGAGTGAGCACTGGCCCTGTGAGTGGCTCCAGGCCCTCACAGAGCAGCAGGTGGGTAAGAGCAGGCACACAAAACCCTGACCATGTACAAGCCCATAAAGGCCTCAGCCTACCATGGAATAATTGCTTTCCTGCACTCAGCTTTGTTTACACTCTCTACAATTAATTTGTTGGGAAGTCCCTGAAAGCGTGAGGGCATTCAGGAATGAAGATTTACCCGAGCTGGATGTAAGGGCTCACCCATCACTGCCATGTCAGGCTTCCTGCTGCTGGGAGCCTCTGTTGCTATGGCAACCAGGAGCCAAGCAAAAAAGCTGTTCTTAGCAGTCCTGGACCCAGGACTTCCTTGAGAGCCATCTGCCTGACAGGTGTCTATCCTTCAACAGCAATTCACTACCCCTTGTCCAGATATCTGAGTCACCTGGGCTTCATCTAGCAATGCCATGATTCTGCAACAGGCCTTTGCCTTTTACCTTGAACAAGATGGCAGCAAAATATTTTGCGCAGTGCCCGGTACATCCACTATTTGCTTGAAGCAGAAGAATATCGAGATGTTAAACATGAAGACCAAGGCTGTTTTGCAGAGTGCTGGAGCAGGTGTGTACTACCCAAAAGCTGAAGTATGGAGCACGTCCAGGATCAATGGCTGAAGAGAAGCAGTAAGTAGGGAGCATAGATCATGTAGAAGTGAATTTCAGCTTGGTCAAACCACAGGCCAGGCAACAGTTTAATTATAGAAGTTTCCTGTGGGGTTTGGGATGTTCAGGGGTCCACAAGAATGTGGATCACAGAAAAGTGGGTAAAGTCACTCTGTTACAGGAAAATAAATAAGAAGTTAATTTTCAGTTTAAATCCGGCATATTCTTTCAGGCAAAACATGGCAGGCCAAGCAGAGGAGCAAGCTATGATTGACATCATCTCAGCTAAAGCAGGAACTGAGGCTAGGTTAGAAACAGAAATGTCACTACTGGGAATCAGGCACAGATCCCTCAGCACTAGTGAGTGATACCACAGCTGTCACTCATGTCCTCAGTGTACATCTGTTAATGTCAGCAGCAAGGTGAGGGTGTCAGTATTTTGTGCAGTTAGGAGACCTTCCCTTCCAGATCATCATCTCTGCTTCCAGACTACCAGTTGAAATTTAGAGTGATGACACACAAAAGGTGGCTGGACACGGACTAGAGAACTATACTGGCTGAGTCCTTGACCTGCATGAGACAAGCAGTTTAGATGGCAAAAATACTTTTACATTTGTTCACCTCAATTTAGCTATTACGTTGCTGTAAGAGAAAAGTGAGTTTGTAGGAATTGCAGTGCATGACAGTTGCTCAAACATAAACCAGATGGTTAGTTTACCCACTGTTAATCTGGATTATTTCCTTAGAAATAGCCTTATGCAAACACACACCCAATCTGGGGTGACGAAATTTGAGGAAAACAAACCCCAAATTTACAAACAGATTTCTTATTTAAAGTATAACTATGAAGAAAGATTGAGGTGCTATCCAACACCTAGGGGAGCCTACCATGTCACAGAATTTGCACAGATACCTTGCAGTGGGAATGGTTCTGGGACAATATCCTTAGATGCTCCAATGAATCCTAGTCCTTGCTTCACTGTATGTTATTACCATTACTATTTGCATAAAGCTGTCATTGTATTTTTTGCAACCTCAGAACTATTACTATAATAAATGGACCATCTGTAGAAATTACGTAAGGATCTCTGCATTTAAGATGCCGACCAGGAGGTTCATGCTCACATTTGCAAAAACTAATGCATTTTCTTTTCCTTTTAAACAGGTAATTCTTGTTATATCAGGGAAGGCTGTTGTTATTCAAAATGTACAGCTTTGCATTACTGTAACAATGTTATTTATAATATGCTGTGTAATGCAATATAGCTGGGGAACAAATCATTCAAAACAAATACCACAAATAATTCAAAGCAAACAGGCTTATTCTACAACAGGTACCTCCATATTTGGCATTACATGCCAACATAAAAGTATTTTTAGGTTTTTTAGTTATTCTACCTAGCATACATATCAAGGAGACATCTGGAAATAATTATCACAGGGCAATACAAAAATAATTTTGGAGGCCATAGACTCCCTTACTGCATTTGATATAATTAGATGGTCATGCATTCTGATTTTGAATGAGTTGAATGAGAGGATGGCTTCAATGCCTTGCAGATATGTCTGTAATTTCTCTAACACTTTCCATATCATGTTGTTCTTGATATTTATTTTATGTGGATTTCTGAAACAGCATGAGGAGAATTAAAATTAAGCAACAGCTACATTTAATTATAGCATGGCTGATGTATCTGCAAAGAATCTTAACTGAGAATTTAATTTTTCTTTTTGAACACTTGTGGAGAGAACATGATTTCCTCTGGCTTTTTGTTTAACATTATTCTACTGTTTTTTCTACTGCTTATGGAAACATAGTATTGCATCTTAAATCAAATAGTTAAAATATCAAGTTTTACAAAATAGTTGCATTTGGTTGACACATGAAATTGATCTGATTAGTCATATCTTGGTGCTGCTTGTCCTGGACTGTGAATGCAGGCAAGCTAACAAATATATTCCCTGTGTACATGAAAAAAAAAAAATCTTATTTTCAGGAGCTTCAGCTATGCTTTTTTTTTTTTTTTATAAGCTTCTTGTAAACATTTCCACTAATAGAGACTGGTCAGAGGGTACTTGAACAAAATAAACAGAAACAGGATATGGCCACAGCTGAACAGAATTCACTGAAATATTCAGGAAACTATTAATAGAAATTGCTGCTAAAATGTGTCCAGCTCTAACATCTGGATGACTTCAGTTCATAAAAAAAATAAAAAATAAAAAAAGAAATCCTACTTTGAAACAACATTTATTAAAGTTACCACAGCATTCTGGGATCTCATGTCAGTTATTCCAGAAATCCAATTTATTGCAGATATATTGGAGGTTCACGGAAGAGGTAAACAGTTGCTGTGGTGAAAAACACTATGGGAGCAACTAGATAGAGGATAGAAAAGTTATTTGTTCATATTATTTGCTTTAGGATATTAATTTCATGCCCAAATTAAAACTGAGCAATGGTATTTACATTAGCTGTGCTTTACTGCAAAAACAAATCACTTCGTTATTATGAGTTAGCAATTTTTCTTCTTAGAGGAAATAATGAAAAGCCCTATATCTTGGACATATAAGCAGATGAGCCATCACCATAGCAACCGAAAGACGTATCCATCGCGTCATTCTGTCAAACGGCCCCTGCATGTGACTCCAAGCTCACATTCCTTACTTCTATCTGAAAGTAGGTTTTAGTCCTGCCATCGAATAAAATCAATACTCAGTAGGATGTTTTCTGCCTGCCATAGTTTAGAAATAAGAAGCTACTTAAGTAGCTTTTTTTGTGTCTTAAAGGAACAGCAAAGCTTGTTTATTTGTCAATATACTGAAAGTTAATGAAAAACAGAATTAATAGAAAAATAGATCATTTGTTTCCAGGAATACTAAAGTTCTTCTTGCTCTTTATTGTGATTAGCAATTGAGTCATGTCCTTGTTACACAGCATTATCACAGGTTCTTTGGACAGCTTCCACCAGTGAGCCTGGCTTATTTAAACACCGTGTTTCTCTCCTAGAGTTATGAAAGAGGCTTTGATTTATCCACCAAAAAGAGGAGAATCACACTGCAAAGATGTTTTATAAATCAGACAGCAGGAACTAAATAAAAATTGCATAGTGTTAAGTGATCATTCATTTCCCTTGGAAACCCTGAAGCAGGATTTCGTTTTCCTGTTCTTCCCATGTTGAAAAGTTTTACAAATCCTGCTTCCCTTTCAGACTCTAAATGGTCATTTTCACCCTCAGATTCTAACCTTCTTTACACCTGCCTCTGCCTTCCTGGTCTAATTTCCCAAACATCCAGACTGAGTTTTCTTCAGTGTTGCAAAACCAATGTTAACCTATGCTTGTCTCAAGTTCAGTTTCTGTAAGTCTAATGACTAGAGAGAAAGAAATTAACTACATCATTAGGTAGATTGGAGGGTAGCCTTGTTACTTACGTTTTTAGCAAATACTTTGTTTGCTGAGTGGTTTGTGATGAGTACCTGTTGTGTCTAAGAATAATACAGGGATCTTAGTGAAATTCAGTCTGAGTTTAACTGCAGAGTGATCAGACTCTAGGATCACTTGTGTCCATGGACCAGTATGACAGTTATTAAAGAGAGGGAGCATTAGAGATGGAAAATACTATGATGGAGAGAAGGCACCATATCTATGTACCATTACATTAAAGTCATGTAAAGGTATAGTAGGATTTGTGGCTCCAGAATCTGAACTTTTTTTTTTCCCAACAATGCTTTCTTCAGTCTTTCCTGAGTAAGGCTGGAGGAGGTGTACCAAAAATGTGCTCTGTATTTTTCTCTGTCTTTCTCCGAAATACACTGTACATTTTAGGTTTACAAAATAATAAAATGTATTAAAATGTAGATAAAATGTAGTAAGATTCTATACTCAAGTGAATTAGCAGCTAAAAGTAAATTGCAAAATGTCAGTTTACCATACTGGAAGAATAGTCTTAAAACCCTATCTAAACAACTTCTGACTGTCAGTTTCAGTTAAGCTAGATGGACTGACAGTTTTCCAAAGGTGATTGAGCAGAATCACACCAGTGAAACTGTTGCCTACAAATATGGGAAGTGAGTTTGGAAACCTCCTGTAAAAAGAAATCAGGCAAACCATGATATATAATCTTTCTCTGTTAGGTGTCATCAGCAAAGCCAAGAATGACTTCAAGTGTGATGTCTGAGATTTTTTTTTTTTTTTCCCAAATAAAACAAAGATCTGGGTTTTAATCCTGAGGGAGAATCTTTCACGTCTTAGGAACTTCAACTCTAAATTCAAAGAACAAATGTTTTCTTCTCACTTTCAATCTAGATCCTGGGAAGATGAACAACCAATTAAGGAGAGGGAGATAAATGACTGTTCTCATAAAAAGAAATCAGTAAGGCTAAAAAAAAAATGGATATCAGCCTGCACAGTTTGTGCTGACTCAAATGTTTCACAGTCATGTTCAAATACAGCGTTCATTCAAACAGGACTCCCTTATGAATTTAGTTAGACTGCTTCTTCCACCAAGCCTGATTCTCCTTAGCTGATATGAGGCCAGATCTGCCTAGTTCAAGGTTTGTGCCAGCAGATATGGCATATTTCTTCCCAGTTTTGAAATGCTGTTACCTGATACTAAGGGGACACTAGTTTTTCATCAGAGACATCAGCCTCAGCAGTTGTCCTGTTTTACAAATGCTGCCACTACATGCTGACCTCATGGAGATTATTCCAGCTGACTTCTCCACTGACAAGTCTGGTTCAGCAGAACTATCTTCCCTCATTTGATGAGTTCTCAGTTCATTTGCATTAAGTGTCTGTTTCAAAGTCCAGATGCAAGTGGAAGCAAGGGCTATCAATATATCTCAACTGTGCTGGATCATTTTCTTGGTCTTTCTCAGTTTGAGTTTATGCACAGTATCAGTTTTCCAAGGTTCCTTTTAATCATCATATCTATTCCGTAAAAACTGTCATCTTTGGTAAAATATAAAGAAAAATTATATATAACTACCATCCTTTGAAGAAAGGACTGTGAAGTCCTACCAGGCTATTTTTTTTTTTTTAATCTTTAAAAAAAAAATCAGTGGAAATTATTATCATATGGAAGGACACACAGTATTTTTCTGAAATGCTTTCTGTAAGATATGCTCTATATGGAGACTATCTACCCTTAACTTTAAATGCAAGTGTTCTGTCTTTAGCCAATGTAATACTAAGAACATAGATCTGTGGCTGTGTTCAGAAAAATCTATGTTTCAGTTTGATTCAGATAGGCTGTTACTTCCCTTTGCTTCATAGATCTGTGGACANTCTGTGACTGTAATAACGATCATTTAAGTCTAGCAGAAATTAAGGATCCAGTATTTATTATGATTATTTCATCAGTTACACATGGTTAAAGCACCTTCATGAGCCTGCCTGCATATCCCTCTGTATCACTCTACCAGTATCCTTTCAAATGTTGACAATTAGAAAACAACTGGAAAATTGTGCATACATATTTAAACTACAAGGAAATAAAGTCAGGAATTATTATTGTATGAGGTGATTTGTGTTTAGAATTTGCCTGCTGGCATTTGCTTGAAATGCTTAGCATACTTTGCAGACATTTTCACTATAACAAATGCTTTTCTTTAGAACTTGTTTTTGGGTTTTGTTTTTGAGAGTTAACAACTTTCATTTTAGACTCTGTTTTCAAGGATATGTAAATCTGGCCATTCTTATTTATTTATATCAGTGCATTCAGAATGAAAACATCTTCCTCAAATTTGCATATCTGCTTCTGAGATAAGAGACTAAATTGGAATGCTGAAGGTGGGCTTAAGTAGCAATTCCACAACCGGCATTCCTTAGACATGTTTAAGTATTCGAGTGTTATATACTAAAAGCTCATGCATATCAATGGTATATACCATAACAATTTTTAGGAGAAAAAACAGCATTTACTACTTTCAGAGAAAAGTACTATATACCATTGATATGCATGAGCTTTTAGTATATAACACTCGAATACTTAAACATGTCTAAGGAATGCCGGTTGTGGAATTGCTACTTAAGCCCACCTTCAGCATTCCAATTTAGTCTCTTATCTCAGAAGCAGATATGCAAATTTGAGGAAGATGTTTTCATTCTGAATGCACTGATATAAATAAATAAGAATGGCCAGATTTACATATCCTTGAAAACAGAGTCTAAAATGAAAGTTGTTAACTCTCAAAAACATTTAACACTCCTTATGTTTTTGACCATTGTAAAGAAGTCAAAGGGTTCCCAGGGTAGTCCTTCATACCTTAGGTTTCTCCTGTGACCCAGGAATGAAGCAGGAGGTAGATTGTCTGAGTTAAGACAGTTAATTCATCACAGGCAGTTCAGCTTATACTGGTGGCTGAGGATCTCAATATGTTTGATACAGTTCCCTTGTTCTATAAACTTTGGCTCTGCTGACACTGACAGTTGGACTGAGTGTGTGTATCCACCTTCTGATGGAGAATTACCAGGTATACTGTCTCTGTGGCTTAAATAAGTTGCATGCACATCAGAGATAGTATAAAGATGTTCTGAAACTTTACAGAAGTTGTGTTAGAATTGTGACAACGTGACTTACTGCCATCTGATATCTCCTCATCTCATCTTCCCAAAACTCAGTCCCAGACCTAAAATACCAGTTTCCTTCAGTGCCAATAAGAGCTGCAGCCCGCAAACTTGTAATGATTTAATTTTGTCAAGTTTTCTTTTTGCTTGTCATTATTCATACTGGGAGATCAAAGTCCCTGCAATTTAGTGCAGATGGAAACAGCTGAAGTGCAGTAAATAAATCCTACAGTAATAGTCTGTATCCATGACATGTTTTCTCTTTTGTTTTAAAATGTAAAAAACTGTTCAAGTGAATAAACACTTGTTAATCATACTGCCAGTTTTTAGAAAGCGGGTAGTTCCCACAGCTACTGCTAATAACAAAAATTTATATAGCCTGACATACTACAAAAAATGTCATCAAGAGTAGTTCAACATAACAAATATTCAGACGCATAATCAAATACAGAACACAGGTGAACTAACTCCTCACATTCAGTTCCTCCAACTATATAGCTTTCCTATCTACAGTTAATCTGGAAATTTAGAGGAAGAGGAAAATTACACATCGGGGAAATAGCAACAAAACAGAAGCAACTAGTATGCCAGTCTGACCTCTGTGGGAACATCAGCACTTATTCATCATCATCTTCTATGGTATAAGATGTCACCTAGAGAATTTCTGAGATTTTTCTTCTTCTAATGGGAATTAGCTTACTTTCTATTCCTTACATACAAAATGTAGCTTTATTGGTTTAATTTACATAACTTCTGTAACTCTCTGCATAGGAGCCCTTTTTAAGAGAAATTAAGTATTTCCCTGACTTGATCAGAGGTCAGTGGTCTAAAAGAAAAAAAAATTAAATTCTTCACTGTTTCTCCAACTTGTTCCACATGTCAGACAATAATGGCATTGTTAGTGCTTTTCTCTTCTTCCCCTGGGTTCCTTTAGTTCTTTTCTCTGCATGAAAAAACTTTAGTATTTCATTTAAGCAGATTTAGTATTAAATCCTCTATAAACTTACAGAGAACATTGGCATAGCCAGTGTCTTTATATGATGTATTTCATGTAATTTTCATCTATTTTTAAGCTTTGTTTTTCATCTGATCTGATAACTTTTTTTAGGTTATTGTACAGTTTGTCTAAGATAAGAAATCATTGCCTAATAACAGCAGACTGGTAGTAGTACCCAGAGGATGAGACTGACTCAAAGACTAAAATGTAGCAGTAACTACAAAGCTAAATTTATATTATACTGGATAATAGAGAAGTAAAGGTTTGCTGTGGTCAAAGGANATACAGTCTCTCCCTGGATGATTTAAAAAAAAAATCAGTGGAAAAAATTATTATCATATGGAAGGACACACAGTATTTTTCTGAACTGCTTTCTGTAAGATATGCTCTATATGGAGACTATCTGCCCTTAACTTTAAATGCAAGTGTTCTGTCTTTAGCCAATGTAATACTAAGAACATAGATCTGTGGCTGTGTTCAGAAAAATCTATGTTTCAGTTTGATTCAGATAGGCTGTTACTTCCCTTTGCTTCATAGATCTGTGGACATTGACATTACATCATATCAGTTTCCATTTGTGATAAGATTGCAGATACATACACCCATATTTAGTCTGCAATTTATTATTGGTTTATATTTAAAATATGGTATCCTCCGGTGCCGCTGTTCAAAGCTGTGGCTTTGCAGTAACAAGTGCAAAATCTCAAAAAGTAAATGTAACGTGTGTCCAAGTGATACCCAAAGAGTATGCTGTGGTACATAGCATGTCATAAGAATAGTAGAAATTTGGCAGCACCTTGTGCAATCTGCCATTTGCTTTTAGCACCTAATCTAAAGAACCTGATAGAAGTGAGCAGTGGTAGGGGTGCTGTCTGAGCAGCCCATGCTGGCCAGGCTTGGGGGCTGTTTGGGAAGATCTCCCTCATACCGCCAATTTTAATCCAAATTAAAGTGCACTCCAAGTATCAAAAATTTGCCATATGTCACCATATGCCAACAAATCTGCATATGAATTTACAATCTTCCTATTTACAGAGACAGGTTAATTCTTTCTGTAATAATTCACCACCCTGCAATTTTCAGGCGTGGATTTCTGCCCACCTAGCAGGCCAGGTAAAGAGAGATTTGGAAATAGAGGACAAATGCATAGTGTACTCAGCTATATATCCAAGATGCTGAAGTTGGTGGATCTGATCACTAGAGACATAGTACATATGTATAAAGAGTTCTTGCTTTTGTTTTTGCTAAGTTTGTGTTTGTTTTATATGCTGAAAACATTTATTAGTATGAACAATTAAAATGTCATGTGAATTAGACAGTTTGATAGAAACAAGTCACAATGTTTAGCTTGTTAAGGCATCACTGTCTTTTTAGACAAATGATTTATTACAAAGGATTAAAAAGACCCAAAGAATTCCCAAATTCTGTGACTCTGTGACTGTAATAACGATCATTTAAGTCTAGCAGAAATTAAGGATCCAGTATTTATT
>VWZY01005055.1:48862-63269 GCA_013399075.1 Chloroceryle aenea | reverse complement strand
ATTGTTAGTGCTTTTCTCTTCTTCCCCTGGGTTCCTTTAGTTCTTTTCTCTGCATGAAAAAACTTTAGTATTTCATTTAAGCAGATTTAGTATTAAATCCTCTATAAACTTACAGAGAACATTGGCATAGCCAGTGTCTTTATATGATGTATTTCATGTAATTTTCATCTATTTTTAAGCTTTGTTTTTCATCTGATCTGATAACTTTTTTTAGGTTATTGTACAGTTTGTCTAAGCTAAGAAATCATTGCCTAATAACAGCAGACTGGTAGTAGTACCCAGAGGATGAGACTGACTCAAAGACTAAAATGTAGCAGTAACTACAAAGCTAAATTTATATTATACTGGATAATAGAGAATTAAAGGTTTGCTGTGGTCAAAGGACAATTAGACAATTACTTTTTTTTATAATTATCTATAGCATGATATGAATGAAGGGCAAAACATGCTGTCCTTGTGCATAGGCAAGACCAAATAGGGCACGAGTCACCCTTTTACTTTCTCCCTTACCTATAAGATTGTAAGTGTTGAAGTGCTGCCAATTGCTCTATAGGCAAACTCAGAAAAAAACAGTGATAAATATTCTGAGTTGACACAGTGAATAGNAGTTTGATAGAAACAAGTCACAATGTTTAGCTTGTTAAGGCATCACTGTCTTTTTAGACAAATGATTTATTACAAAGGATTAAAAAGACCCAAAGAATTCCCAAATTCTGTGACTCTGTGACTGTAATAACGATCATTTAAGTCTAGCAGAAATTAAGGATCCAGTATTTATTATGATTATTTCATCAGTTACACATGGTTAAAGCACCTTCATGAGCCTGCCTGCATATCCCTCTGTATCACTCTACCAGTATCCTTTCAAATGTTGACAATTAGAAAACAACTGGAAAATTGTGCATACATATTTAAACTACAAGGAAATAAAGTCAGGAATTATTATTGTATGAGGTGATTTGTGTTTAGAATTTGCCTGCTGGCATTTGCTTGAAATGCTTAGCATACTTTGCAGACATTTTCACTATAACAAATGCTTTTCTTTAGAACTTGTTTTTGGGTTTTGTTTTTGAGAGTTAACAACTTTCATTTTAGACTCTGTTTTCAAGGATATGTAAATCTGGCCATTCTTATTTATTTATATCAGTGCATTCAGAATGAAAACATCTTCCTCAAATTTGCATATCTGCTTCTGAGATAAGAGACTAAATTGGAATGCTGAAGGTGGGCTTAAGTAGCAATTCCACAACCGGCATTCCTTAGACATGTTTAAGTATTCGAGTGTTATATACTAAAAGCTCATGCATATCAATGGTATATACCATAACAATTTTTAGGAGAAAAAACAGCATTTACTACTTTCAGAGAAGTTTAAGTTTACATTTAACACTCCTTATGTTTTTGACCATTGTAAAGAAGTCAAAGGGTTCCCAGGGTAGTCCTTCATACCTTAGGTTTCTCCTGTGACCCAGGAATGAAGCAGGAGGTAGATTGTCTGAGTTAAGACAGTTAATTCATCACAGGCAGTTCAGCTTATACTGGTGGCTGAGGATCTCAATATGTTTGATACAGTTCCCTTGTTCTATAAACTTTGGCTCTGCTGACACTGACAGTTGGACTGAGTGTGTGTATCCACCTTCTGATGGAGAATTACCAGGTATACTGTCTCTGTGGCTTAAATAAGTTGCATGCACATCAGAGATAGTATAAAGATGTTCTGAAACTTTACAGAAGTTGTGTTAGAATTGTGACAACGTGACTTACTGCCATCTGATATCTCCTCATCTCATCTTCCCAAAACTCAGTCCCAGACCTAAAATACCAGTTTCCTTCAGTGCCAATAAGAGCTGCAGCCCGCAAACTTGTAATGATTTAATTTTGTCAAGTTTTCTTTTTGCTTGTCATTATTCATACTGGGAGATCAAAGTCCCTGCAATTTAGTGCAGATGGAAACAGCTGAAGTGCAGTAAATAAATCCTACAGTAATAGTCTGTATCCATGACATGTTTTCTCTTTTGTTTTAAAATGTAAAAAACTGTTCAAGTGAATAAACACTTGTTAATCATACTGCCAGTTTTTAGAAAGCGGGTAGTTCCCACAGCTACTGCTAATAACAAAAATTTATATAGCCTGACATACTACAAAAAATGTCATCAAGAGTAGTTCAACATAACAAATATTCAGACGCATAATCAAATACAGAACACAGGTGAACTAACTCCTCACATTCAGTTCCTCCAACTATATAGCTTTCCTATCTACAGTTAATCTGGAAATTTAGAGGAAGAGGAAAATTACACATCGGGGAAATAGCAACAAAACAGAAGCAACTAGTATGCCAGTCTGACCTCTGTGGGAACATCAGCACTTATTCATCATCATCTTCTATGGTATAAGATGTCACCTAGAGAATTTCTGAGATTTTTCTTCTTCTAATGGGAATTAGCTTACTTTCTATTCCTTACATACAAAATGTAGCTTTATTGGTTTAATTTACATAACTTCTGTAACTCTCTGCATAGGAGCCCTTTTTAAGAGAAATTAAGTATTTCCCTGACTTGATCAGAGGTCAGTGGTCTAAAAGAAAAAAAAATTAAATTCTTCACTGTTTCTCCAACTTGTTCCACATGTCAGACAATAATGGCATTGTTAGTGCTTTTCTCTTCTTCCCCTGGGTTCCTTTAGTTCTTTTCTCTGCATGAAAAAACTTTAGTATTTCATTTAAGCAGATTTAGTATTAAATCCTCTATAAACTTACAGAGAACATTGGCATAGCCAGTGTCTTTATATGATGTATTTCATGTAATTTTCATCTATTTTTAAGCTTTGTTTTTCATCTGATCTGATAACTTTTTTTAGGTTATTGTACAGTTTGTCTAAGATAAGAAATCATTGCCTAATAACAGCAGACTGGTAGTAGTACCCAGAGGATGAGACTGACTCAAAGACTAAAATGTAGCAGTAACTACAAAGCTAAATTTATATTATACTGGATAATAGAGAAGTAAAGGTTTGCTGTGGTCAAAGGACAATTAGACAATTACTTTTTTTTTATAATTATCTATAGCATGATATGAATGAAGGGCAAAACATGCTGTCCTTGTGCATAGGCAAGACCAAATAGGGCACGAGTCACCCTTTTACTTTCTCCCTTACCTATAAGATTGTAAGTGTTGAAGTGCTGCCAATTGCTCTATAGGCAAACTCAGAAAAAAAACAGTGATAAATATTCTGAGTTGACACAGTGAATAGAAATGTCTTTCTGAGAAATCTTCTACTTTGAACTGTGTATGTGTTGTCTATAAAGTGCTAAATATTGTGTATTCACTCCAAAATTCACCTGATAGAAGAATATAATAAATAGCTTTAGAAAAGCTTATAATCTCCATACAGCTGTATGTTGTGGTGTATGTCAACCTCTTGGGCTTCTACAGCTATAGCAGCTCGTGCCAATAAAAGGATCTTAGCAACTGTGTGTAGGATACAAGTGATGTATGCTCATTAGAAGTGTGGTATATTGGGTGGTTATGGACTAAAAAAAATAGTTTTCTTTTTAACCACATTTCCACAATTCTTTTGTTTAAATGCACTGTGTGATTAGTTGAAAGAAATGGTATTTCACCAGTTAGGAAATGGCATTTCAAGTTCTATTGCTTTCTCTATGGACTCCACAAATCTTGGTATTGTCAACTGTCCCCAGTCTGATATTGGACCACCTGCACCCCCCTCCACCCCCCATGAGGTTGCATCATATGTACTTTACGAATATACAATATATTGTAGAAAAAAAAGGCATTTAGAAACATAATGGAATAGGGAATAGTGTCAATTAAAGTACATGCTCTGGAAATAAACCTCCTAAAAAAAGAATTCAAGAATGTTCTTACAGTCTGTATATTACTTACAAGGTAAGGCATGCAGATGGAACATCTATGACTCGAGGTGGTTTCCTGCATTGAATCTGTTTTATATATGATCCAAAGAGATGGGATTTGCAGAAGCAAAGGGATTTCAGTATTTGCAGACAGGAATTTATGTCAGATGATGCAGAGTATCTTTCCTTTCATACATTCAGATGAGGTTCTTTTCTTTCCTGTATACAGGACATAGATACTTCATCACTTTTGTCTGTATTGAAGCTAGAGTGTAAGCCTATTGCTCTGTTTCACCACAAGTATGCTCTGCAAGCTTTCAACCTTTAAATGCCTTTAGACTGAAATAGGCATCCAATTGTTCATGTTGTTCATGCACCCTTTGAAAAGATAATTGTCTCACAGTAGAGTGAACAGTACAACATAGATTCTTTTGGATTTGCCTTGTTTGTTGAGGATGGGAAAGTAGCTTGGCTGAAAGAAATAGATTTTTCCTTTCTTCTCATCTTGTCTCAAAAATGGTAATGTTTGTCTGTCATAATTTAAGCTTCAGATGAAACTTCAGATTCTCCATTTTGTAAAAGAATCTAAAAACTTTGTAATGTTACCTACATATCTGCCTAACTTCCAGGATTTTCTCTCATAGGACTGAGGAAGTAACTTCACAAGTACTGTTATCTCATATAATTTTCCAGCATGCTTGAGTTTCATATTGCAGCTATAAAGGTTTTATGTCACTTGCTGTGTACTGGTAGCTAATTTTCTGTTTGGTTTTTATCAGTATTATTAACATTAGTGTGTTATGTTTGTTTGTTTAGGTTTCTTTTACCCTTTCACAACCTGAAAATATATTATCAGAATCCTTTCCAGCTTTTAAAGAGATCAGGAGATGTGAAACAGCCAGAAATGTGAACAGCTGCCAAATTACAGCCTTCTTGAGGACTTTGGAAGAAGGCCATCTGGCGCAAACATTTCTGTCTTGGAGTTCAAAACACTTAAATTCATATATACCTCCAAACTGATCTTGCCCCACAGCAAGGCATGGTATCTAAATGGAATTACAGAATGCCCAGAGTTTCTAAAGGACTTGAACCAGCTTTTCCTGCAACAACACTTTCATGCCTTCACATTTTCTAACAAAGAATTAATTTTATTTACATGACAAAACATCCCTTTTCTACCAGCAACGGTACCAGCGTCATGAGGCTTTCCTTTTTCAGGCATCATGCTCCATTGATACTTCAGAACCTATCTGCATTACAAAGCCAATGCTAGCATAGCCACACTGGCATAGCTCCTGCTGGAGATGCAGCATGGGCTGACAGGAGAACCTTTTCAGCTGTCATAGCAACACTACCTACCCTGCACAGCACAACCTAAAATGGCAAAAGAACTTTTGTATCAGCACGGCTGTGACAGACACCAGGGGAATGTCAATATGCTGTGTTTGTTAAATACCCCTATATAATGCATATTGTCATTGTTTCAAATATAATGAAAGGCACTTCTTACACTGATATTTTTCTTTGTTGTGGTCCTTTGAAATGATCATGCAGAATATTCTTAAATAGTGCTGCAAAATACAGTCCTTATCACAAAATCACAGAATGGCTGATATTGGAAGGGATCTCCAGAGGTTATCTGGTCACTTATGCCAAGCGCCAGCCTCAGTGTCAGAAAAGGGTTGGATTTCAGTCTGGATCACAGGCGTGCAGTTTGACCTTTGAAGCTCAGAGAATGAATAGTATTAAGAGGGAAATGTCAACCAAAGGAGTGAACTAAACAGACATTTTCCAGACATAGGACCCCCCATACAGAAAGAAGATACAAACAGAACCTGTCATGATGCTTTTCACACATAGAGCTGGCTGTTAGACGCACAGGTTTGGTGTTTTATCACAATAGGTTGACTTGAAAGATGTGAAGCAGTTCTCCATATATAATAATGGTATATCCTTATAATGATGTAAATTGTAGACAAATTTGCCTAACCCTTATGTATAAAAGACTAAATGGGGGAAGAATTTTCCTGACTCTTTACCAGTAATTTTTACTGAAGTAAAAGTAATTCAAACAATGCCAAACTCTCTTGGATACATTTTTTTGAATCAGTCATTAAGCCCCTTATAAATAACAAGATTTTCACCATTCTGAAATTAATGTTGAAGTAAAAATTGCTGCCGTAAAATATTTAATTTCTACAATGTAGAAATATTTTGCAACCAGAATGGTATGTTGCTTTCATTTACAAAGATGTATAATCACAATCTTCACAAGCCTGTCTCCTTACTAGCCTTAGAACTGTATAAATCTGAAAAAATCAGAAGGTATAGGAAGTTGCTATTGGGGACTATTTTAAGTAAAGAAATTGTTCTTTCTTTCACAAAAGCAGACTGCATAAAGGTTTCTTCCTAACAATGAAGAAAGCTATTAGCCATGCACAGGGAACCTTGGACTAGAGGAAAAGATCATCAGGATGGGATGTAACTAATTTGTGTGGAAGGCAGGCAGGCAGGCAGGAAGGCAGGCAGGCAGGAAAGGACGGAAGGATGGATAATCCTAACAAAACATCACTGTGGACCTTAAACTACACATTAGGTAGAAGCTTCTTACATCTGTGATATTAGACAAGTTGTTCTTGGGGGTATAAAAGGAGTGATGTATTCTTTTGTATTTTTGAGGTGGTTTTTTGTTTGTTTATTTTTGTGATTGCTTTATACATGTGTGCTCAGCAGTGTCTGTGCTAGCAACTTGGATTTTAAGAGACTGAAAAGGTTCTTTTCCAAAAATGAGAAAGAGGTATTTTAAATGTGGGGTTTGATCCCTGTAGCTCTGAAGAACCTCTCAGGCAAGCCAGCAGTAAAGAAAAGTTTGTCTGTAAAGGTCATTATTTCTCCATCACTGAAGAAGACAGTCCACTTAATTCTAATTATGACAATTGCAAATGTAATATAGATTTATGCTATATGTTGACATGCCTTTGTTTTTGATTGTAAAAGAAGATTGAACTGATCTTGCTAACAGGGTAGCAGTGGTTCTAGAAAATTATCCAACCTCTTAAAGAGTATTTTGGTAGCAGTCTTAACTGAAGCTGTCGTCTCAGTGCTGTCATTGCACAGCTGTGTTTTAACAGTTATTTCTTTTCTTCGCTCCACCACCTTCAATTCTCTCACAGCCAGAGTCCACAGTGAGATCAACCAGAAACTTGCAGTACCAGGAATCATTTGATGTAACCCTTATTACAGCTCAGATGCTGAACCAGGGATGACTTTGTCAGAGTGCATAGGTGAAATGTCACTTTCTGAAACTTCAGTCTCAGTTTTGTCTTCCAGTTGGATACTACATCCAAGTTAATTTAAATCTACATTGTAATCTAAATGCAACTCTGTTTTTTTGGAAAATAATCAGTGGAATATGATACTTTTACACTGCAGAAGCATTCTTAGTGATTTATGTGACATGAAATATAAAGAATTACTATTTTACAAAACAAATATCTGGTATTTTTCTCTTGTCACTGTTTCTGTTGGACATGATTCAAGAGTTAAATTTACACATAACTTATTTTTGTTCTCTCTTCTGCTGTGTAAGAAACCTTTACAGCACAATAGAAAAACATAATATAAAATATTAAACATAATATAAAATATTTAAAAAAAGGTTTTTTTCTGCCTAAATTGATTGGAAAATTGTTTGCAGTCTAATTTTAAAGCATATTGTAATGATTATTAAAAAGTTAATACAGACAGTAGCTCTTAAACCAAGTATAATTCAAAACTGAAGGCTTTATTTCTGCTAGTTAAATCTACCAAGTCTTATCCTTTCTTTCATCTGGTACTGAATCATGTATAAATTGATTTTCTAGACTTAGGAGGACATATTTAGTTCTTGCGGCTTAAAGCTCTACCAAGCAGTCTTGTTCTCATAGCTGGCAGGACACTGAACACCTCTGTAACGATTTAAAAGTAAAAAGGAAGGAAAAGACAAACTGGAAGAGGCAGGCCACCTTTAAAATATCATGACTTACACATGCGTATAGAAACGTTAATTCACACATTTGCATCTTGGAATTGTTTTGATTCTGTTGGGATTGTATTTCAGGAAAATATATTCCCTGTTTAAAAAACAGTGAAATAATCCTGTGTCATATTCATATATGAAGTAGAATCTTTAGTGAGCTCAGTATAAGATTACTGCTGATGAAAATGCAAGTGGCATATAATGATTTCTATGACTTTTCACTGAACTAAACAAATTTTCCAATATATGTCTCTGATCCTGCATACATATTTATATATTTATATAACTTTGAACTATAGAATCATAGAATGCATTGGGTTTGCCCAGAGCCATGTGCAGACCCTTGCACTTGGTCTTGTTGAACTTCATGAGGTTTCCAAAGGCCCACATCTCAAGCCTGTCAAGGTCCCTCTGGAAAGCCCTTTAGTGTGTCAACTGCACCACTCAGCTTGGTATCATTGGCATACTTGATGAGGGTGTACTCAATCCCAACATCAGTATCACAGACAAAGATGTTAAACAGCACCAACCCCAATACCAGCCCTTGAGGAAGGCCACTGCTCTCCACTTGGACACTAAGACATTAACCACAGGTCTTTCAGTGAGCTCATCCAGCCAATTCCTTATCCACCAAGGAGTCCATCTGTCAAATCCATGTTGCTCTAATTTAGAGACAAGAATGTCATGTGTTACAGTGTTAAATGCTTTTCACAAGGCCTGTTAGATGACATCAGTTACTCTTCCCTTATCCAGCAATGCTGTAACACTGTCATAGGTGGCCACCAAATTTCTCAGGCAAATCATGCCCTTAGTGAAGCCATGTTGGCCATCATCATTCACCTCCTTATTTCCCATGGACCCTAGCATAGCTTCCAGGAGGATCCTCTACAAGATTTTTCTTGGCACAGAAGTGAGACTGACTGGCCTGTAGTTTTCCAGGTCTCCTTTTTTATTTCCCTTTTTTCCCTTTTTAAAAAGGAACGTTATGTTTCCCCTTTTCCAGTAATTGGTGAACTTTACCAGACTGCCATGACTTGTAGGGTATCATGCTGAATTACCCAGTGTATGCTGCAGTCATATGTACTGCAACATAGTTAACAGTTATTCTGTTCTTTTGAGCATTATGTGACAATAGCAAATCTCAGTTTAGAATGGAATCTAACTTTCCAGCAGAGAGAAAAATCTCAGTGACTAGTTACAAAATGCTGAAGTATATATTGAGCAGGTCTCAGGGACTGTTGAGCAAATGCACATCTATATGGCCACAAAAGATTAGTCTCTGATCTGCCTGTAGATTCTTATCATCTCCCACTAATTCATAGATTATGTTTGGAATGAGTTAGAGAAGCATGCCCCGTTGTATGACCTTGCCAGTATGTCTGATGAGAGTACAACTAGCCATGCTAAGTCATTTTCTGTGCTTCAAGTGCAGACTTGTCATATCTTCTCTCTAGTTTTCCACAGAAACTATGACTGACACACAGACATGTAGGTCATCAATGGGGGCTGCTGCTGAACTCTTATTATCTACATATTGTGAACAAATATGTTTACAAGGACAAAAGCTGTAAGGATCAAAATCAGGAGGTCAGTCTTTCAAGGGATGCAATTGTAATCAAAACAACTTTATGACAATTTTCTTATTTTTCATCACTGTTGTGTAGTTATTTAGGCATCCATTTCTATGCAATTACTGTATTATTTATAGATGTGTGTCCACCATCAAGGCTGGTGCCAAATATAAACCTTTACCTAATGTTCATATTGGTACATACCCCACGATTCTAAAATTACTCCCCAAAGATGAAACAAAATGCTTTTTCCACAAAAAAAATAAGGCAAAGTAATGTGAATTCTGAGAAACAGTGGATATTTATGATGAATTTTTTAACAAACAACTACTCACCCAAAGATTAATTAAGAAAAATTATTCTGAATAAGAAAAAAAGTGCGAAAATGGAAATCTGTTCCTGGACAAATCTCAGGCAGAAAGAAGCAAGTTAGCTAATTAAATAGCTTGTTATGAATTATTCATTCAGCTCAAGATATCATATCTTTTCATAATTTTTTTTCTGATAGTAGTCACTAGTCTTCCTAAGGATTTTTAAAATAGTATGATTGCTAATAATACCTCTTGCTTAGGTAGACCCCTCAACTCCACTTACAGAGTTAGCTACTTTTAGGTAAGCATTAATGATTTTGTTCCCCTGTCTTGAACACATTCACATTTATTATTATAGTTTTACAGAGTGAAAAGATCCCAGGACAGTTTTCAGTGTGTCCATGCTGACCTGGGGACAGATATTGTCCCTAGAACATATATGCTTTCCTCAAAGTTATGAGAACTGGATTTTTTTTTTTTTTTTCTCCACTAAATAAAAGGCTTTCTTATCTAGTAGTGAAAGAAATGAGACAGACCTTGTCACTTCTTGCATACTGTGAAATTCAAGTGAAAATATTTTTCCCTTTAATTGTATACTTTTCTTGTACTAAAATACTGGGGAGTTAAAACATCTTATAAAACTGATAAAACCTTCTAAAACCTTAAAATAGCAGTACTTTTTCTCTTTCATTTCTGTTTTGTTTGGAATTTATTATTTTTATTAATATTATTTGTTTGTTGATTAGTTTTTATTACTATTTTTTTTTTATTGGACTGTAGAAGAATAAAGAAAGAAGAAAAGGAAATGTGAGGAGTTCAAAGATGTGAAACTTGTTATAGTAATAAATTAAATATTTGAAGGTAGCAAGATATTTTATTTCTTTATAGAAAAGAGACACTTTTAATGGCTCTCATTTCTGAAAAATGACAGAAGTCCTGTCAGGTCTCCAACATTATTCCAGAATTTGGATACTGCTCTGTGTGTTATGGCTTAGGAAAAACATAGCTCTGAAAACTTTTGAGCTGATTATTGCAGTGTATGTTGAAATTCAGACTCTGCCTATAAGGACCAAAATTATCTTGTTTAGAAAATAAAATTCATGCAAAAAGGTCTTTGAGACTTTATCTTCAGTTTCTGCACTGGTTTCCAGTTAAATATCAGATCTAAATGAAAGCCTTACTCCTCTTCAAAATTCCCTTATTTAGTGATTCAAATTACTTTCCTGTTATGTGACCTGCCTTAGTGCCCATAAAATCCTACAATACTTACTTTCAGATATAGTAATGTGACTGCCAACTTCCAAGTGCCATACACCTGCTCATGACATTATTCCTCCAGCAACTATTCCACAAATGTAAGACTTGGAACTAAAAAGATCAGACTGTCCAGGAGTCCTAGCTGCTGCAAAATAAAAGCTTAGAACCACTTGAGTGGTTCCTAGATAAATCTTTAAACTGTGTGGTTACAAGTATCGCTGCAGGCTGGGGGCAAGAAGGTAATCAAAGGAGGGCTTTTTATATTTTCTATAATAATGTCACTTCAGATAAGGATTAAACATTTGAGGCTAATGTAATTTCTTCAATTTTCTGAATTTACTGCTTTCTCATTTATTTTATTACCTATTACTGTTTTTCTCCACTCTTTCCAGTGTCTTGTTCATATCATCAGAAGTTATTAACTTTCTGCATATGCATTGGCATACTGCAGCATTTCTATTTGATTTAGTTCCACTGGTTTTTAATTTCTGAAGTTTTGAATAATTTTATTTGCTACATACTTTATCCTTTTGAATTAACATCATCTTGCCTTGTCTTGCACTTCTTGCCATATATTCTTAACTTTGTGTTAAATTTTTTGCTAAAATTTCCATCTAGTTTCCCTTTGGCTCTCTTTCTCATATCTTTCTATGGTACAGAAATTCCTTTTACTATGGTGACTTGTGATACTTCATTTTTATTGCCTATGCCTCTGCATAGAAGAGTAGCCCACCTGAGTTTTTATTTCACTGACTGCTTCTCAGCTGTCTGAGAGACATCATTTCAGTTTTGCAACTATTTTGATACATAAATGTATCAAATATTTGCTAGTTATATACGAGATTTAATAGGGGATTGTTCACATAACATATATTTGTTCAAACTTCTGAAAATTTAGATAAATAGGACAGCCATAGCTTAATGTGCAGAGCAAACACATGCACAATATGTTCAAGTCTCATATTGCAAGATGTATCTGGAGGTAATATATTTGGGAAGCAGAAATAAATTTGATGTGGAAATTTGGGAAAGGTTTCAGAAGTAGAAAGGAGTATGGACAGGAAGCAACAAGATATAATACTAAGTTAGCTAAAATATTATTTGCAGCTTTTTTTTTTTTTAATTCTCAGCTTTGAAGGACTGTTCTGAGTTATATGGCACTTGAGCAGAAACTGCTAAAATGCAAGGTCTTTATGAAAACCATTTAGAACAGACATTTTACTTCTCTGTTTAATGCTACTGCATTGAAAAATGGCTGCAATTCCTACTTCATTATTATTCTCCATTAAATAAAATTATTTCAATAAACATTTTTCATTTTTGGATGATCATAACTGTATTTTTACCATTTTTATTATGAAACACTGATGTCAAATATTGTACTAAAATGATTGTGGAAGCTATCAAGTTTATTCTATGTTATGTGTGCTGTGTTGTAATACTTTTTTATGGCATATGTAACAGTAATTTGAGTGTAATATGTGGTAGTAGTATGTAAATTATCCGAATACATAACACAAAACATAATTCTTGTTTGTAGGCAAGTGTGGTAAGAGTTTACCGATGGATTATAATGGGGCCATTGTGATACACTGCAAATGGAAGATGATAAATTATGCAACTAAGTGCCAGGGAATTCTAGACCACCACTGGTTCTGGATAATTGCACTTTAGCTAGGATTAATTCTCTTCCCCTAATCAATATAAAAATTATACGGCTCATCTCAATACTTCACATATATTGGAAATTATGAATCTAGAGGTGTAACAAATGATGTAGCTTATTTATTTTAGTAAAGTATATTGATTGTTAGCAATAAAAGAGGAAGGTTTTGTATCTCTGTTTTTACCTTAAACGATTGATAGTGTTTTCTAGCATTAAGGATCTATAATTATTACAGATACCTTTTCTCCAAATATATCTTCTTACAAATCATTACTGAAAGTTTGGCAGCCTGTCTAAGATCACTGTAGCTGAAAATCAAAGAATAGACTACTGTGATACCTTATCTTACATTTGACTATGCCTGCTTTGTATATTTCTTCCTTTCTTGTAGTTTGTATTTAAATTCAGATGTAGCCATTACTCAAATGCGTTGTGGAGTTCTAGGATCCAGTTTGTCCTCAGGCTCTTCCAGAGAGACCTACACTCATCTTGCCCATGGTGAAAATTGATCAAGTCCTGTAGCTTTGGCCTCAGTAAGGTTTACTGGAATATAGCATGTCTTCAGAAAGGATAAGTTGGCATCCAGTAACCTTGGAGCACAGGTGGAACAATGCAGGCATTACAAATCTAGTATTGCAAATTAATACATGCAGACTCTCCCCAGGAATTTTGGTAGTAGTGTCTTCATTCTGACCAGATGCAAAAGTATGATTGCTCTTCAAACTCAACATTAGTTGAGCAGATATGTCAAATAACAAAAAAATTAGCTGATATTGGAGATGAAGGCCACAACGTATGTGGATCTTAAATGACTTTCAAATGAGATATGATCTTTTGACAACTAAGAGAACCTTATACTTGTAAAATCTCTGGAAAGAAGGAGATAACAGTAGCCAAGCGGTAATTTCTGGAATCATAGAGTTGCAAAAGTCAGGTAGAAAGTGTCTTACATGGCTTTCTCAATTCACTTGCACTGTGATTGTGGTATTCTTTAATGCAGAGCTGAAATAGCTCTAGAGCTGAAGTGAGAGTCTTTGTGAGAAATGTTTGGTACTGCTGCTGCTCCTTTTTTGCTTCAAATGCAAAGCAAAAGAGTGCCTCCAAATGTGGATATTACAGATGCAGTGCAGGAGTGGGGAAAAAGACTCATCTCTTTATCTTTCCTGTAGTTCTTTGGAGACAAAGCTTAGGTGTTATACAAGTAGACATCCCTGAAGTGACATTTTGTTCTGAAGACAGCAGCTGATGTAATCTAAAAATGAACAGTACTAGGAAGTGAAAAGTCCTTTAGGATAATAATTCTTCAAGTTCCTTTCCCATTCTACTTCATAATGGAGTAAATAAGAGAATTCACCAATTTGTGAATTTCATTACTGAAGAGATACAAACCCTTGAGAAATCCTAGTCTGCCAGATACTTTTTAAAGCAGAATTGAAAGTCATATGGTGATGCTGGTGACCAGTAAACATGGTATGACCCTCTCATCCTCCTGCTTATTTATCTATTAAAAATATTAGAAATAATTAAAAAATAAATAAATTGAAGACAGAATGACGCACACAGGAAATGAATAACACCTATTATGACTTGGAAGAGAATAACAATTACTGGTTGCAATAAGAGCCCAACTTGTTTCGCATCAAAAACCGAGATGGAAGGTGTGTTCTGTTTGTTCAGAAGTCTGGTGCTCTCAGTCCTTCTATAAATACA
>VWZY01005055.1:8491-33768 GCA_013399075.1 Chloroceryle aenea | reverse complement strand
TTACTTTGATAAAAAACCCACCATATTTGAAAGGTGTTTCTTAACATTCTGTAAGACTTCAAGTCTTAAAAACATCAAGCACCAACAACCCTTCATAAAACATAGGGCATTCCCATGGTGCAATAATTTGCAGATTTCATCAGCAAATCTGAGTTGCAAAACATTCCTTTTTAGTCTTCTTGACATTATGTCTACATAATTACCAAGAGCAGAACTTGACATTCTCTTGCCACAAACATGACTGTTTGAATTATTGATTTATTCAATCATATTGGATGATAATGGTCTTTTGTCAAAGCTTGGTATCTGTAAAAGGGTTAGAAATTGTGCAAGTAACATCATCTTTCATTCACAGATGTTTCTAGTTACTCTGTTAGAAGACAAAGGAAATCCTTACAGTTCAGTAAGCACAAGCTAAAATGAAGAATTAATCAAACTTCCCCTTAGATTTCCAGGGATCTTAATATTTTGCATTTTTAATTTGAAAACAACGGAATATTTGTAATTTTCACAGTTGTTACACTGTATCTCATAGCTATGTAGTATTTCTACCACAAAGTGCACAAAAATAATGATATTACTTTCCAAAATTAAGGAAATTTACTGTGATGAAATAATAGATTGTGAGTTTTTTCTTTCATTTTGGGACTTTGCAGCACTTAGAGTACTTCAAATAATGTTTCCCACCTTTTTTTTTCCCCACAATTGTTTTATTTTCCACCTTTCTTCATTCATGAGGCCAGAAACATTTTTTAACTTTAAAACTTTTTCCTGTATTTAACAATTTTAGAAACAAAGCAAAAAGTAGTACAAATGTACAAATTATTGTAATACCTTCTTACACATTGTTTTTCCACATTGTTTTTCCTCTATGGTATGAAAGGAGAAGAACATAAATTCTTGTATGACGATAAAAGAGAGAAGTTAATAAATATTTGCATAAGCCATCACAACTTAGAAGTGTACTGAGTATTCCCTAAGGCCACTCAGAATCCCTTCTGGTATTCTACTTTAAGTGATTACAACTTCCTCACAGAACATTTAAAAAAAATCATAGAGGGTGTTAGTATCTTCTAGGATCTATATCTTTGTTGTACCTTAAAATGACAGCCATCTGGATAAGTGTTATTGGCACCTACCCTGATGTCAGTGATTAGTAAAAGCATTAAGATATATGTGGGAAGGGCGTGGGGGAGTTACTTTCCTATCCTCAGGCAACAGAGGGATTTATATATAAATATTTTATCTAATCTTAAACTTGGGAAAATTTAAAATCCTAGAGATTTCAAATTTATAGTTGTCTTTCCATTGGAAATATTAAAATATGAAGAATAAACAATATTCATAGTAAAAATCTTCCCTTACATACCAGAACACATCTCCCCCACCCATGCCTTTCATGCTGATAAGCTCATACTCCTTCTCTCTGTAGAACTAGGGCGTATTATTTCAACAAGGTGAATACTTTATTGCAGAACAGTCTGCAAAAACATTATCTCTAAAATAAAGGTTGATGATTTTTCTTTGAAAAAAGAAATGTGCTATTCTTTCCTTAAGGGACATAGTTGAGAGGAAGAAGAGCCCTAGAAATACTTGAAACTCTTTCTAGAGCTGGTGTGATTTGAGCTTCCTTCTTCAGTTTACATACTTAAAATAGCACAGTTCAGGAGGCTGCTATAACTACTAAACAACATGTAATAGTTCTTCTGACTCAGCTGTTTTTTGTTTTTGTTTTTGTTTTTGTTTTTTTATATACAATTACATGGCTTCAAGAGGAGGAGTTTACTTCCAAATCAGGGAGGCAGACAATTTGAATTCACATCTTTTCAGGGAAAGAGGAAGAGCCTGGGGCTTGTGATCCTAACTGAGATGGAGTCACTGAGATTACAGTAGTTTAATATAAATTCTTTCTATTCCATGCAAATTATATTTCCTTCTACAGTGACTAGTTCTACTCTCTTTTGGTAGAGAAGTGTTGCCCTGTTCCGTTTGTAGATATGGATTAGATTTAGGTACCATATAGGCAATGAGTTGCCCCATAGAGTCAGGCTGAAATATGGGCATTTACAAAAATGGAACATTAGATGCCAATGGAAAACTGAGCCATTATTTGAGTTTATGGACCTCAAAGATTAGTTGGGACTTATGCAGAGAATTAAGATACTTAGAGTTTTGACATCTGCCAAAGCCCGAGGCCATCTTTGATGATCTAACAGGCCTTTTATTTTCACTATCTGTCCTAAAATTTGGGAGGGGACAAGGCACTCAGAACATATATCACTGCATAAATACCTGTTTTTCTCTCTGCGTTGGTCTGTGTGGACAGACATGTTAGCAGTGTCTGTGTGCACTATTGAGAACACACGCTCAGCCTTATCACTGGCTGGACCTGGGGACATGGAGCCACAGCAGCCTCACTTCTATGGAGCTGGATCACCTGGGTCATAAATCACAGAAAAAAAAAAAAAAAAAAAAGAATGAGAAAAAGAAAATGTAGTTAATGCTGGAATATCCTTTTCTCAGAAAGAGAAATTCAACAGACTGCACTGCTTAGTTGCAAGAAACTCTCCACATTTTCCAGTGTTTCAGGGAAAATAGTTTCACAGATTACAGACTGCAGATATTTTGGCTGAGATCTGAAGACAGTGGATCTCCTTCTGGCCACACTTTGCATTCTTTCCTAGGGCAAAAGCTCTGTGAAGCTGTCTTAAATGCTTAGTGGAGAATTACCTGTGTGCATGGTTTTACTGTCTGTGTTGTACCCTGGAAATTTGCATAATTCAGGCTGCATTACTCATAACAGAAGTTGGCAGGATAGATCACTGTGACTCTGTCTTGGTGTTCTTCAATACCTACAGCCAGGAAAAGAGAATGGTCTCATGAAAGAAAATATCTGCCCACAGACATAGCAACTCACATATACATCTTTTTTTCCCTGAGGAAACAATTAGTGTAATTTCAAGAACAGAAAGACAGTCTTAATCTGTGGATGTATAGGGGAACTAGATTTATTTGTGAATAGAGTTTTACTTCACTTAGGATCTGCAGACTGTGCCCGAGGCATGGACACAACATATTTAATTTGATTTTGTTTCCTTCTTGGTATTATCTCCTAGCTTGTTCCTATTACTTCCAATCTCTGATTCCAGTTTGTAAAATACCAAGAAATCTAGAAGTAGTAACCTCGAGTTACTGAAATCTTTTGTAAAATGAGCAGACTAATATGATTGCATGAAATTATAGATTAATATGGATTTTTTTTGGTAAAAATAAATTTCTGGGTTATGAATAGGAGTTCTTCAGACAGAAAAAAAAAATTAAAAAGGTTTATGAAGGCTATTTTAGAAGCCAGAGTGTCTCACAGTTTCTTCTAAAAATATGGCAGAGCAAAATAGCTAGTGCACACACACAGAGTATAGTGGTAATGGCAGAAAAACATTAAGACAAACCAAAGGACATTAAATACAACTTATATCCCCTAGAGCAGACTGGAAAAGTCCCCATAAAATTTTAATAGTAGGAAATACTATTTTTTGAATAGAAAAAAATGCTGATACTTTTTTCTAAATCAATTCTGTTTCCAGAAAAAATTGGATGTGAATTGAAATATTTCCATGTATTGAACTGATTATAAATTCTTGGTTTCAAACCATTTAATAATTAACTGTACTCTATTCTTATGGCAAAGTGCCTCTTGAAAATTTTGGCTTGAACCATTTTTTTGTCATGAGCTTCCTGGGATGACTTTTTCTTCTAAATTAGTGTATCATATTTTTCTGATAAAACAGCAGAGTGAGTCTTGAAAAGCATAATTCAGCCAAGGACTGAAGACATTAGAACGGAATACCAGTTCCCCAGATGATGATTCTCAGGACATTGTACTAAACTGTAGCTTAATATTGAATTGACTCAAAATGACGTTTGGGATTTTTTGTATATGCTAATTTATTGTCATGATTTCCAAATTTCCCAGTGCTTTTTGGTCATGGAAAAGTTTCCATATTTTATTTTAGATTCCATTTAGTCCAACAACAAGTGCTAGTAAAATGCTTTCCCAGAGAATGGAAATTTCAGTATTTGTTGAATTTGTTCGTTAGTAACTTTTGTAGACCTATAATTGGTTTTAAAATAACGCGTTTTAATTATAATCTTGAAGGTGCAAGTGTCAACGTCATTAAAAAGAACTTTTAAAGTGAAGGATCAGCAATTAGTGGTGCCACCACCATCTAGTGGGGATCTTTGTTGCTGCACTGTGTCTGCAGTGGTGCTCTGAGTAGCAAACGAGGATGTCTACTGGTGAATACTTGAATGAATAAGGTGTATTTCATTGTAGAGGAACAAAGATGTGAATGTTCATATCAGTCTCTCTTTAAAATATTTTGTAACATATCTCTTTTTTTATACAGAATAATTTATAATGTCATAATATTTTTTCTGTTGTCCAAAACACTTTTTAACACATTAATGAATGTCTCCCACTCTTTAAATTCTCTTTTTCTCATCTATATTCATCCTGACTCAACCTGTTGAAGTCAATAGATAATTTGGGTTTGTTTTCTTTTAGAGTCTGTTGTTTGTAAATTTTTCTCAACAGGAGAAAAAGTAAAAACTGTAAAAGGTCTGACTTATATCATACAGTCTAAACATTACTTGATGTCCTTTATAAATAGCCCAAACAGTGTCTTTTATAAATAGCTCATTTTTTTTCTTTATATATGAAATACAAGATACGACAAAAGTAGTTCAATAATCCAGAGAACAGAGCATATAACCTTCCTGACACTGTTTCAGTGGGACTTCAGTGCAGCGTAGAAAAGCAACCTTTGACAATAACCTGTCATAAAATATGAACAGAAATATGTGCATCTTCCAGCTCCACTACTGGATAGGAACCACAAAGGCCTGATTTTGTTTGCTCCTGACATAAAAAGTCCACCAAAAAATAGCTTCACGTGAAAATCAGACTCAGCATAGGAACAGAGTGACCTCATGAGATTCACTTACTGTACAACATAGTCAGTTCTCACCTTTAGAAAAGTAATGCACCCAGAGACTGCAGCAGCTTTTTAAAAAATCCCAGAGGGGTCAGTTACTGCTTAATAATGTCTTGAATCATTGTTCTGAATTTATTTTACTGGTAGCTAACTACTACACTCTTACCTAAAAACAGTTATTTAACCTCTGGTCTTACAATAAAATAGTATATATTGGAACAAAATAAAGAAAAAGTCAACGGGGGGTTCAGAAAAATGTCTTCTTATAGCATCTTCATGGACAAAAAGCAAACCTTCTAAACACAGAATATTTGTTGTAGTACCTAGACAGCCTTTAATTGAAAAATATTTAATAAATTTCAGTAGTTTTCCTTGTAAAAGGGAATCTTTTCCATGATTTACTAAAAATTACACTTTCAACTTCTACCAGAGTTTAATACTGTCCCCTAAATATATTCCTTTCTGTTTTCCTTTCTTAAAGGAAAAATAGGATACTGAACCACTAACTTAACTGAGCATATACAAACTTTTAGAGTGAAGCCACAATCTTGTTTAAATAGATGACTCCATAATTTCTGGATAAGAATTTCATTCATCTCCTTAAAAAGTCCCATATTTCTCATATTATATATATATTTCTTGGAATATATTTTTTGCTTTCAAATCTTTTCAGTTTGTACTCCTTGACAGTAAGAATGTTAACTGCCATCTCTAGCAGTTGATAGGCAGGAAGATGAATATCCACAAACAAATGAGTAAACCTTTCACTATCAACCTGAAACAAATCACTTCTCAGAGGCTTAGGAAAATGGAAAGGGAAAATATTTAAGTTAAAGAAGAAGACCTCTAATAACAGGTTAATTCAAGGAAGGAACAAAGGATTTTTTTTTTCCTAGCTAAGAGGAAATCTTTAGTTGACATATCAGCTGAAGCTGCAAGGAACTTGCTGTACAGATCGGAGAGGAGACTGTACTGTCTGCAACAGCTAAAAGGAAATAAAAATAAATTTCAGGACAAAAGATTGTGAAATTCTGGTGCTCCATTTCTAGAATGCACAAGAGCAATGAGGACACCAAGTAGTTGTATATATGGGTTTTCAGAAACTCAGTAGTGTCTCCTGGGTGTGCATCTCTAATAAGAGCAGAGACCTTATGTTGATAGATGATGCCACATCTGGTGACTTCAGGTTGCAGGTGACCCCCATTGGTCCCAGCCCCGTAGAAGGGAGGCTACTGTGGCTCCATGTCCCCAGGTCCAGCCAGTGACAATGCTGAGTATGTGTTCTCAATAGCACACACAGACACTGCTAACATGACTGTCCACACAGACCAACACAGAGAGAAAATTGTGCCTCTGAGGGCACCCACGCCACCTGACTCATACTGGTGGATTTCCCACTGAAGTCAATCATCTAGTTAGTCTCCTCTGATGGTCTTTGGAGAAGCTGGTTCTGTGACATCACTTTACTTATCAGATCACCAGTGCTTCTCTGCCTGTGCTGTTCCTGTGATCCTTGCCGGGCAGCTGTGTTGCCTGTGATTAGCTTATAATCGCATAACCTAGCGCGTTTTAAAATTAAACATTATAAATAACAGCTGAAATATATAATTTCAATTAAATTATAATAATAATTGGTGGCTTTAATAGTTATCTTCAGTCTGTTTCAGCTAGCATTTTGGCAAGTTAATGACATATAAAATCATATATCTTAATGATTTGAAAATAGCAAAACAAAATTATGCAGATTTAAATATTTCAAGACCTCTGTGTTTATATTTTTTACTGCATAATTTTGAAAATTTTTTTTCCAATACAAAACATGAGAATGATTTTAGTAGAATTCATCTTTATGGGAAAATTTTTAAAATTTAATGTCATTGTATATTAGGAGTCAGGATTATGTCTCATGGCTTTTTGATATATATATACCTAAATTTAGTCTAGGTATAAATTATGCTTCATTCCTCACACTTTAAATACAATAATGACATCAGAATATTCAACATCTCATGATTCAAACTGAAGAAAGTTTCATCTGCTTTCATAATATTCATAGATTTCTATGCTTGCTGATTCTCTTGGTCTAAAAGTGTGACAATACCCTGTGGCCAAGTTTTTTTCACCACCCTTACATATACTACACTCACATTCATGGTATATTGTTCATATTCTGGTCAGAATATACAGAAAAAAAGAAATTAGATATGATATGCACTTATAAATTTATATATTTCAATCTGATGGGCAGAGATGTTATGTCCTCCATCTAAACCACACATAAACAATCTCTGTATGAGCTGAACTGTATGGAGCTAATCAGTCAGGCAGATGGAATGTCCAGTGAAGGCACTGGGCTTCCAGTGTCTTCCAGTTGGCTAGTATCTATTTTAATACCTTGCAATGGCTTTCAAAGCTGTTATTAGGTTTCATAATCTTTGCAGAAGTTTTATCCATCTGTAGTCATTTCTCCAGAAGCTGGTTTACTTCCCCTAGACTACCTACATTCAAAAGTTTTTCTTTGCCAGACTTGTTTTCCACTCTTTCCCACCTCTGTACTTTGGGAAAAAAAACATAATCACTTCTTTCTTATGTATATTTTCTAATTTTTCCTAAAAAAAAAATAAGTACCACTGTCTACTATTTCTTTGTACACAAGCACTCATTTGTAGATCTATCTATTAACATCTTTGTAGATTTTTCTGTTTGATAGGGATCATCCATGTCTTTTCCTTGATGTTATTTTTCACAGGTAGACACATAGATCCATTTAAAGATACTGGATACATCAGTACTGACTCATCAATCTGGGTGTCTTGCATCAAGGAGTGACTGAAATCTGAATATTTTTATGTAAAAAATAACCATGATTTGGGCGTGTTTGAACAGCATTAAACATAACTAAATTTAATCTCGATTGCTGTACTGCATATTAATTTACTTTAAGTTTACCAGTAGTTATGCCTACAGATACTTAATCCTGATACTTAAATAGCTGACTTTTTACTATAGATGGATTTATAATGCTTCAGGGAATGAGGCATTTATCCTTGATTAAAGCTTTTGTACATGACCATAGCAGAGATAATAAAAACTGGCATACTGCTGATTCTGTAATAGGAGAATAATTTCTGGATCACATTTATGCTTAACATTATATAGATTTGCAGAAAATTATTGAAATAGTTTATTCTGTTCTTCATTCCCTAGACAGTTTTATACATTGATGCTGAAAGCGCTGCTTCATTGCTATGTTTGTGACCAGCAACAGGAAGTATTTAAAAAGCTTCTTGTTGTATTCATTGTTACTCTTTTTTTCCATTTCTGTCAGGCAGAAGTGTTTCAAGTTTTTCAGAAAGTCACAGAAATAGTGCTTAGTTTGGTGCATGTTCTTGGTCCTGTACTTTCTTCAATTAATAATGGAGCTTTTTTAATTGACTCACACTGCTGAAAACCATGCTACTCTAACAATTTTCTAGGCTTGTGTCAAACATCAACTTAATGATGTATTGTGGATATACTGGGTGGGCTTGCCATGCAAGATCTAGTCTATGGTACAGTCACCACATATTCAAAAGACATGCTTTTAGCCCACCACCACAGAGTTCCACCCACAAAGATGAACTATTCCTTCTTCTGTTATTTTTATTTCTGTGTGATTTTTCACAAACCACGGCAGTCCTCCTTTCTGTGATATATAGGTTCCATTGACATGAAGCTTAGGTACCTGCATATTCCCGGGGGGATATGATAGCAACAGACTTTGGGGAACCCACCAAGGATTATCAACTACAATTTCCTACATTTACAACTGTATTTTGAGAAGATTTACTTTAGTGAAAGATTTTACTTTGCTCTAATTAGAGAATACCTATCCTGAGTCGAAGAGAAAGGAATAAATGCTGTCACATGCTGTGGTGGTTTGACCTTGACTGGGCACCAGTAAACCACCAAGATGTTCTATCTCTCTCCCCCCTCTCAGCAGCACAAGGGGGAGAAAGTAAGATGGAAAACAACCTCATGGGTCAAGACAAAGGCAATTTAAAGAAAGCAAAGTAAAGGACATGTACGGAAGCCAAGGTAGACAAAGATTTATTTTCTACTTCCCATCAGCAGGCAATATCTATTTCTTTTTCTGGGAAGCAGGGCTCCAGTCTGCATAGAGGTTGCTCCAGAGGACATCTGAATACCCCCCTTCTCCTGCTGTTCCCTAGCTTTTATCATTGAGCTGACATCGTATGGCATGGAATATCCCTTTGGTCAGTTTGGGTCAGCTGTCCACTCCCAAGATCTTGTTCATCCACCCCACTGGGGAGGAATGTTGGAAAAAAAAAGGCAAACCAGTCTTGGTGCTGTGTGAGCCCTGCTCATCAGTAACCACAATGCGGGTGTGTTATCAACACCTTTCTAGTTCCCAATACAAAGCACAGCACTATGATGGGTGCTATGGGGAAAATTAACTTCATCTCAGTCAGACCCAATACACACGCAAAGTGCAAGAATTGGTAAAGGCATCTGGTGGAAGAAGAGATGTCCCACTAAGAGCAAAGAAAAAGCATGGGTGCCTGAGTTTACTCAGAAATGGGAGAAATTATAATGGTGAAAAAGTAAAAGATTGATGAGTAGTGTCATAATAGTTTACCAGCAAAATGTAACAGGATGAGACAGCTCTGGGAAGCACAGCATCATTCAGTGAAATGAACATGAGACAAAGAAACATAGAACATGACTGTCATTCTTAAGAAAAGCAAGTTGGTATTCACAAATGGACACACAAGTGGCAGTTACTAATAGCTGTGGTGTTTGAATCTGAAGCTATCCAAATGGTCTAGTTACATGTCTAGGAATGTGATTTGCCATATAAAGTGACAATGTCTATCCTTTTCTGAAAGAAAAGTCCTGTTCTAGGATTTTCAAACCTAAATCTCACTCCCATATAATTTCTAAATAATAATTTTCATTTTAGAATAATAAAGTAACTGTATGCTACACCTCATTACTTTTTATTCTCTTTATGTTTTATTATCTTTATCTTTTTTATTCTCTTGATCTTAACAACAGTGACCTTTCTCTCTCTGATATTTTGCTCCTACTCTGCACAGGTAATGTCTCCTATAATGTAATGTATTTTATTACCTCTTTTCTAATTTTGTTCCAACAATCTTTTCAGAAGTTTCTTCCTTCCTGGAGAGGTTATAGACTCGTTTTGAGGAGAAACTTGTACAGTTCATAATTGTTCTAATTCTTCTATCTGGAAGGTGCAACCTATTGTATTTCCTTGTCAAAAAACAACTGTCAGAGGAACCTTCTGAGGTTTGTATGGCATGAGCTTTATCTAGCAAATTCATGCCATCTTTATGTCCATTTACCATTTATCTCCATAATTTCACTTGTGTTCATATTTTGAGAAAGTTCTCTCTAAATATTTTTCCCTTAGCCTAACACTTCTAGGCCTTAAATATTACAATATTTTTCAAAAATATTAAGAGGGAACCAGCCAATAGGTATTGCGGTTTTTTTTTCCATCTGAAAGTTCTGAAGTAAGGAAAAGTCACTGGGAGTTTAAAGGTAACCATATGATAGAAGCTGTAAAGCTGCCTTAACATTTGCATCTTTTACTAGTTTTGGTTACAAATTAGGGCTGAATTACTTTCCCTGGTTAACATGTTGGCAACCTATTTGTATGACTCAGAGATTATTCCATTCATGGAAAAAAGTGTATGCTGGATATATGTTCTTATATTTATGTAATGAAGTGTATTAAAATATCATTAGAATTTTGAAGAAATATAGAAAAAGTTTTGTTTCATTAAAATTGTTGATTTGCAATCAAAATTTAAAAAAAAAAAAGATTAAGAGACTAAGAAACCATTTTATTAACGATTATTTTGAGAAAAAGTATTTCCATTGGCAATATTGTCTAGTATTAAATCTGACTTTAAATACTGCCATCTGCTAGTATCCTGAAAGAACATGAAGCCTGAGGTGAATGTTTCTGTGACAAGTTATTAATTAATCCATTCAATATGCAACATAAAAAAGTCTGTGTATTAAGTGAAAAACCAAACAACATTAGAAAGAGCTCTCCTAATGTAAATATTACAAAGAAGGTTCTAAACATGATAAATTGACCTAAACCTCCTCTATCTTTAAAAAAATAAATTTTTTCTCTGAGAAAGCAACTTTGTGCAAACTATTTTCTTAGTACTATTTCTCCTTTGGGGTACATCTGTAAAAGCATTAGTAGCTTGGGCATTTTCCAACTTCCTAGTGGTTGAATTTGTCATCTTAAGTATTTTGCTAGAGAATGAATGTGAAATGTTAACTACATTCAGCACATACCCTTTCATTTATCTCTTCTCTGAGGTAAACAAATCCAGTACTTTCAGTCTCTCTCCACAGGAGATTGATCTATACCTTTGCTCTTTCTCCCTAGCACTCTCTGAACCTCCAGACCAATGCAAAAATCTCCTTTCAGGGAGAAAGGAGAGCAGATTCCCATCACCTCCAGTATTCTAAAGGCATAGTAACATTCTACACCATGCATCCTCTACTGAATTAATTGCAAAATTTTATAACCCTATAATGTGAAAGAATTAATCCATTTGTTGTGGAATCATAGAATCACAGAGTGGTTAGAGTTGGAAGGGACCTTAAACATCATCTAGTTCCAACGCCCCTGACATGAGAGGGGACACCTCTCACCACACCAGGTTGCTCAAAGCCCCATCCAGCCTGGTCTTCAACATATCCAGTGATGGAGCATCCACAGCTTCCCTGGGCAACCTGTTCCAGTGTCTCACCACCCTCAGAGTGAAGAACTTCTATTCTCTGATGTAAATCTCCCCTCTTCCAGTTTGAAGACATTACCCCTTGTACTATCACTACAAGCCCTTGTAAAAGGTCCCTCTCCAGCATTCTTGCAGTCTGCTTTCAGACACTGGAAGGCCACAATAAGGTCTCCTTGGAGCCTTCTCCAGGCTGAACAACCCCAGCTCTCTCATCATGTCCTCACAGGAGAGGTGTTCCAGCCCACTGATCATCTTTGTGGCCCTGCTTTGGACTCGCTTCCATGTCCTCCTTGTGTTGGGACTGCAAAGCTGAACACGGTGTGTAGATAGTGCATCTACTGACAACAGCTTTAATAGCAGAAAAACCACCTTGATTGATTAAAATCTTTGTAATAGTTATAAACTCTAGTCTCCAACTAGACCTGCTTTGACTCCTAACAGATTAGATACTTTCAAATTGGGTGTCACAATTAAAAGCTGATGTTTGTGACATTATTTCTATCTTATTGTAGATTAAAATTAAACCCAGACAGATAAAGAATTTTTTTTTCATTGAGGAAGTAAAGAATAAGGTTACATTTGCCTTCTTGTCATACTCTTCTCTTATAACAAGTGGACAAAAAATCCACAAACCTGCTTTAAATATCCATCTTTAAATAAGGATGGAATTTAGAGCATTCAAAGGATGGCCACTAAGATGATAAAAGAGCTGAAGAACCTGCGCTGTGAAGAAAGACTGATGGAATTAGGTCTTTTCATCCTGAAGAAGAGAAGGCTCAGGGGGGACCTCATCCCAGTTTTCCAGTACATTAAGGGTGACTACAGAGTGAATGGAGGCTCTCTCTNTCTCACCACACCAGGTTGCTCAAAGCCCCATCCAGCCTGGTCTTCAACATATCCAGTGATGGAGCATCCACAGCTTCCCTGGGCAACCTGTTCCAGTGTCTCACCACCCTCAGAGTGAAGAACTTCTATTCTCTGATGTAAATCTCCCCTCTTCCAGTTTGAAGACATTACCCCTTGTACTATCACTACAAGCCCTTGTAAAAGGTCCCTCTCCAGCATTCTTGCAGTCTGCTTTCAGACACTGGAAGGCCACAATAAGGTCTCCTTGGAGCCTTCTCCAGGCTGAACAACCCCAGCTCTCTCATCATGTCCTCACAGGAGAGGTGTTCCAGCCCACTGATCATCTTTGTGGCCCTGCTTTGGACTCGCTTCCATGTCCTCCTTGTGTTGGGACTGCAAAGCTGAACACGGTGTGTAGATAGTGCATCTACTGACAACAGCTTTAATAGCAGAAAAACCACCTTGATTGATTAAAATCTTTGTAATAGTTATAAACTCTAGTCTCCAACTAGACCTGCTTTGACTCCTAACAGATTAGATACTTTCAAATTGGGTGTCACAATTAAAAGCTGATGTTTGTGACATTATTTCTATCTTATTGTAGATTAAAATTAAACCCAGACAGATAAAGAATTTTTTTTTCATTGAGGAAGTAAAGAATAAGGTTACATTTGCCTTCTTGTCATACTCTTCTCTTATAACAAGTGGACAAAAAATCCACAAACCTGCTTTAAATATCCATCTTTAAATAAGGATGGAATTTAGAGCATTCAAAGGATGGCCACTAAGATGATAAAAGAGCTGAAGAACCTGCGCTGTGAAGAAAGACTGATGGAATTAGGTCTTTTCATCCTGAAGAAGAGAAGGCTCAGGGGGGACCTCATCCCAGTTTTCCAGTACATTAAGGGTGACTACAGAGTGAATGGAGGCTCTCTCTTCATGAGGAGCCACATGGAGAGGACAAGGGGCACAAAGTGCAAGTTGCATCAGGGNTCTCACCACACCAGGTTGCTCAAAGCCCCATCCAGCCTGGTCTTCAACATATCCAGTGATGGAGCATCCACAGCTTCCCTGGGCAACCTGTTCCAGTGTCTCACCACCCTCAGAGTGAAGAACTTCTATTCTCTGATGTAAATCTCCCCTCTTCCAGTTTGAAGACATTACCCCTTGTACTATCACTACAAGCCCTTGTAAAAGGTCCCTCTCCAGCATTCTTGCAGTCTGCTTTCAGACACTGGAAGGCCACAATAAGGTCTCCTTGGAGCCTTCTCCAGGCTGAACAACCCCAGCTCTCTCATCATGTCCTCACAGGAGAGGTGTTCCAGCCCACTGATCATCTTTGTGGCCCTGCTTTGGACTCGCTTCCATGTCCTCCTTGTGTTGGGACTGCAAAGCTGAACACGGTGTGTAGATAGTGCATCTACTGACAACAGCTTTAATAGCAGAAAAACCACCTTGATTGATTAAAATCTTTGTAATAGTTATAAACTCTAGTCTCCAACTAGACCTGCTTTGACTCCTAACAGATTAGATACTTTCAAATTGGGTGTCACAATTAAAAGCTGATGTTTGTGACATTATTTCTATCTTATTGTAGATTAAAATTAAACCCAGACAGATAAAGAATTTTTTTTTCATTGAGGAAGTAAAGAATAAGGTTACATTTGCCTTCTTGTCATACTCTTCTCTTATAACAAGTGGATAAAAAATCCACAAACCTGCTTTAAATATCCATCTTTAAATAAGGATGGAATTTAGAGCATTCAAAGGATGGCCACTAAGATGATAAAAGAGCTGAAGAACCTGCGCTGTGAAGAAAGACTGATGGAATTAGGTCTTTTCATCCTGAAGAAGAGAAGGCTCAGGGGGGACCTCATCCCAGTTTTCCAGTACATTAAGGGTGACTACAGAGTGAATGGAGGCTCTCTCTTCATGAGGAGCCACATGGAGAGGACAAGGGGCACAAAGTGCAAGTTGCATCAGGGGAGTTTTCATCTTTATGTAAGAAAGAAATTTATCACAGTGAGAACTGATCACTGGAACAATTTCCCCAGGGTGTGGTGGAGTCCCCATCACTGCATGTTTTCAAGACATGATACTGGACAGGATGCTAAATAATGTCAGCAAGGCCCAATTTTCCATGAAAGATTTGACCAAACATCTTTTGAGGTCCCTTACAACCTGGACTGTTCTATGATATCAACCATAATTGAGTTCCTCTATTTTTTTGTGGTTTGTAATTTCCTCAGAACAGTATTTGGTACTCAATTCATCTAAAGAAGGTGCTTTAGGTGTTTATTGAGCTCGTGACTCCATGAGTGGCTTCTTAGGGTGCATTTCTGCAGGGTAGGGTATTCGAACAAAAATCCGGATTATAATTGTTAGTGTATTGTTTTGACATCACAGGTTCTGTTATATACCATATTTTGATTTCAGTTAGCTGGACTATCTACACTCAAAACTTAACCTTTTATAAAGGCTTCAAAATTACAGGCCTCCTGAGTGAGAATATTGTATTCTATAAAGGTTGCTTTGTGTCAGAGGACATAAGTAACTTTCTAAAGCCTGTTCTTCATAAAATAGGACAACAAATAAAAAACATCTGTTTTCTTTCTGTTTCTAGGAGGGATAACTTCAATTGCAACTTTATGGAAAGGTCTAAGGGGACTTTTCCTGCCTTTCCCCCTTCCTCTAGTTAATCCTATTTCCTGCATATACCCACCACCACAGTGGAAAATCAGATGATATCAGTGTCTGCATAGCACTATGGCCTTTGAATCCTTCAAAGCTACTTCATGTCTCAACGTATGTCCATGTATTTCTATACAGTGCATCTCAGCCCATACTCTTTCCAAATACTAAGGTTTTTACTGCAGCCAACTCTTTAAATGAGTTTTGTGTTCTTACCCTTGGAAATCACTTCAGGGAGAAAGCTTATTTAGTATTTAAAATAGTATCAGTGGGACACTTTGTACTTTGCTTAGAGAACAAAAGCAGTCTTTTAGTAATGCCTATCTACTTCAATTTGCATTTATTATATTTCTTAAAGTAGAACTGAAAAACTGTGTCTCAGACTAACAATCAGAATAGATTTAAGTTTTAGGTGTATAGCTTTGGTGATCTCCTATGCCTAACTTCCTTCAGCACCAGCCAATGCATAAATATTTACTCAGATATGGAATAATTTTATAATTGCTCTTCTGTAACCTACTTCTGTATCTCCTAACACAGGCTGAAAGTTGCCTTACAAATAATATTGAGAAACACAAATTAATATTTTTTTATGACAGATTTCTGTGGACAGCATTTCTAAATCCAGCATAAGCAATGACACAATGTTGTGTCTGTTCCAAAACTATGTCAGGAATCTGTTACCCAGTACATTGTTCTTTCTTCTTGGTCTAATGTGATGGAATAGAAAATAGTTATCCAATTTTTATCATCTTATGAATTTCTAAATGTCTGTAGCTTTTACTACATAATTTAACAGTCAATTTCAGACTAGTGATTTAGTGCTTTTTTTGTTTGGTTTGAAACACCATGGGACATTAGACACTCCTTCCATTCATTCGCTTCTTTTCTTTTCTTTTCTTTTCTTTTCTTTTCTTTTCTTTTCTTTCTCTGTCCCTACAAGTTGAAGATTAAGACCCTAATCTGAATCTATTGCATGACAGCATGTTACAGTTGCACAGCCAGATCAACCTATAAAAACCTACTGCTGTCTCAATAAAACCATGGGATATTTGACACCCATTTTTCACACTTCTCAGGTTCCTAAATAGCAAAGAAAGCAGTTAATTGTTTTGTGTGATTGCTAGAACAGCAGCTGTAAAATGTGTAGAAATGGTAAAAAAATACTGAAACATTTCAGTGGTGAATAAAGGTTGAACATAGAGAAGCTTTGAAAGAAATCAAGTTCCCATTGAGGTGTGCTAACTACTACATTCCCATTCTTACTTTACTTGAGGCATACTTCAGACTTAGCTGAAGACATTTTATTAGATTTCCAGTCTCAGGTCATGTCATTGCTGTTTCATATAGTTCAGTTTGACAAAAGCAAAGTGCTGGTTTTTATTAATGAACAATAAAAACTTGATTTAAACACTTAAAGGAGGAGATAAAAGTAGACATCAAAATGGAAGTACTGCTACAGTCAGTCTTTTGCAATGTTCTTAAATGTTAAGAATAGGATTGTACTGCTAAGGTTTTGATACTTCTGCATTGTAAATATAATCTAATTTCAACCAGATATTGCTAATCACAAGGAGTGATAAAAACTAGGCTGAGGTAAAGAGAAAAAAACAGATGAGGTTGAAGATTATAAAGTAAGAGCTGAGTCTTGTACTATCTCCCTGTCAAAACTACCCTTTTTGAATTGTTTGGGGACTGTTGTCTGAACAGAATTGCAGGCTATGACTCAAGGCAACATTTTCATAAGTGACAGTTGAGTGATAGGTGGAGACATAAAATCAGATGCTCCACCAGGGAATTGCTTACAAAGCTAATAGTAGCACAAGGAAAAGCCTTGTGAGGAAAATTTAACAGACACTTACTAAAAATTGTGATTTTTTTTCCTCCCCAGTCTGTAACTATATTAATAGGTTTTTCCCTCTTCGGGGAAGCCTACCTTCTCCATAGCCCAGACTACAAGCTAGACAGTGATTGTGGATGTATGCTCAGGCTCGCACCAGCATACTCTATTTCTAAAACCATCATTTTTCTGCATCCACTCACTCTTGATTACCTTTGATCAGCTCTCCTCTGTTTCTCCATTCCCCAGAAGCATCTGAGTAAGCCAGTAAAGGAGACAGTATGTACTGAAAGCACATGAACAGCTAGAATGTCTCTAGGCCCTCTTGCCTAGAAAAAAATGACAGTAATATAAATTGCTCTACTTGAAGCCCAAGTATTAGTTCTCAACATAATGTCTTGTAGATAGTAAAAAAATGCATCTTCATTCTACTGAAATCACTAACAAAGTTCCTAGAGGGTCTAGTACTTAGGTGAACAAAAATTTTAGCTCCTAATAAAGATTTTTTTAGAGGTTTGGAAGCCATTGAGTGAAATAGACCTGTTTAAACCTGAGGAGTTAGCATTACACCAAAAGTTTTCTATGGGTCGTCTACAGGGGACAATTACAATTTGCTATTCTAAAAGTAATCATAGTACAAACAAGGACAATAGTACACAGAGAAGGGTTATTTAGCCATCATTTAGGAAGGTATCCAAGTTCTGAAAACCCTCACAAGCAAATGTTTAATTCCTAGTCTTCTAAGGAGATTTAAATAAATACCAAATATGAAACAGATGTGCATGCTATAGAGTATAGGTGTACATATGCAAGTGATTTACAAAATTTAGGGCCTTATCTGTAGTCTTCAGTGTAAATTGTATTTATTTCTTAATTGTTGTTGTTCTGTACATTTGCCTCTTCCAAGTTTCGTCAAAATAGGTCCTGGGGGAAGAAAACCCTTAAAAGTAGACCCAAGAATTTGATTTCATAATCAGGGAATTCAAGTATATTTCAAGCTATTGCCCAAGAGACAGTTTCTCATTCATCACCATCCTCATTAAAGGTTCTTGATGCTTTTTTTTGCTAGTACTTTGTGGCAGTTTAGTCATCAGGATTAGAAACATACCTGTCTGAAAATAATTTGGTTTTACTACTGTGGATCTGTTCCCTTCTGCAGCTGACAGTGCAACCACAGGCACAAGCATGCCAGGAGAAGCAGGTGACAACAATATGCAAATATGGGTGAAAAGGCTGGACTGTGCTTCTGGCATCAAGGCAGGTTTAGGTTGACTGAAACCAGACACAAAACCAAATTTTAAAATAAATCTTACACATTAATAGCAATTGTAGTGCTGTATTCATTTCTCAAGTGTTAAGGGTAATTGACAAGACAGTCAAAACAACTATTTCTTGTGCAAAGCAAGAGCCAACAGAAAAACAGAAATATTTGCTTAAACTAAACATGAATTCATATAGTATTCAGATATGCTTCCTAATGGTATAATAGTTGCATTCCAGTAGCTATAAAAAGAGTTTAGGAGGTAACAGTATTGTCAGGTGGCATATGCCAGTGTGGATCCATTACTGACAGTTGGGCTGCTCTGAATTATAACAATAGAAAACCAGATTTACAGTGAGTTAGAGGACAGACTATAGACATATAATCTCTAAAGATACAAAGGTAATTCTGATTTATCATACAGTTTCTAGAAGCTTATGCTGTTTTAAATAGTATAACAGTGAACTGTAGTTTTGTATGTGACACTTTCCCCTCCCCACTAGAATCATCAGGGGCTGCTGCAGAACACACTGAAAGAAAAAACTGAGATGCAAAATGCTTTGTAGTCTACATGTTGAATTGCTCATCTTCGGTAAAGAATTATGACAGAATTATTTTTAAATGAAATTTTAGACTTTATCTTACCTTGAAACCCCTTCTTCTGTGACAATATCATTTTTCCATTGCAGTTTATAATGCAATATAATTAACTACATAATGCACATTGAAAATACTGTCCTTATTTTCTAGTCAACCCGGTGACTATCGTGAAATTGCTGCTGTCCAGTATATTGACACTTTGTAAATGTATTTCCTTATTTGAAATATCAGTTATATCCCTGCTTTGAGGTTCATACAGTGACTCTATTTAACTAACGCACAAAACCCTGAAAAGTATAAATGATTGCTTAGGATAGAATAAGATCTGATAATTTTGAGAAATAGGCAGATGGAAAACTAATCTTACACAAGGAAACAGGCTGCTTTATGTTCTGATTATGCAAATTCTTACTACTACTACTGAGCCTTCAAAGATAAGGTTTGCTTTAAGTTAGGATAAAGTCTCTGTTTACATTGTGGACTTAGAAGTTAAATATTAATTGAACATACTTCTGGCTTCTATGTTTGCGTGACACCAACTTATGTGAATAACTAATTTTAAATTTTAAAAAGGGGATATTGGTTCAGATAAAACCTTAAGATGCTTTCTTTTAAAACTATGCCAGCAATAGCATATGTTCATACTATTTTCCTAAATGTTTTCTTTTCCATTCATTAGAATTATTTAGTAAATAGCTTGAACAGACTTAGAACTACATAATTCAGTGAAGAAACTGTTTTTCTGGAAGACAAGTTTTGTCTCCATCAATGCAGGCTGTGTAGCTTAATTTTTCCCCTATAATTCCACTGAAGTGCTACTTTTTATCTGTTTCTTTAGCACATTTTTGAGGACTGTCTTCCCACAATCTTGGATCTTTGCAATTCATCTCTTCAAGAATACATGGTCCATTTAAATAGATGACTATTTGATCCTGAAAGCGTACTGAAAGCACTTCAGAATTAGGCACATTTATCTTTAAGCAGCCTCAGAACAATACAAAGTTAGACAAAACAAAGGCCAACATACATACACATGCATTCGTACATATCCTGTACCAGCTTCCTTTTGAGAGTAGTTTATTATAACCAGCTAAGGAATCCCCACTCCATCTTCTCCCTTCCTCCTGGGTGCAGGAAATACAAAGAAACTGCCTTTCCAGAGTCCTCGTTCATCTCTTTTTCTTTCTAAACTGACTGATGAAAGACATATAACCCTGCAAACACTTTTTTAGTTGCTCCTAGCTCTTTGATAGGAAAGCTTCTACATCCCAAAGATTTGCTCTCTCACACAGATTTTGCTGTTTTCTTACCTTGCTGTTCAGATTGTATTCTAGTGTTGCACTTTTTACCTCTACCAGCCATTGCAATAGTTGATGGTTTACTCAGCTACGGCATTGTCTATGACTCTAATATGCCCCCTCTTACTAATGATAATGGTGCACAAATAGATTTTTTTTTTATATTTGGGTTGTGAGGTGTCAGTATTCATGAAGTATGTACATCAAAGACTTATTCAAATTGTGTTTGGAAAGATTTTCTCAAAGAGGTAGGGGTTTCAACAGTAAAGGATCTTATGTGAAAGTCCAACCTTTTATATTTTTGTTTTCCCTTCCTCATATCAATTTATTAGGCAATTGTGTGCCTACTCAAGTGTCTCGTGGTCAAGCTCAGTGAACCTAGCACTGTCTACTCTATATTCATAAACACTCCCTCTCTTTTTAATTACTTTTCTACTGCACAGACACAAATGCTTTTGTTAGTTGTTCCATTTCTTATTTCACAAGAAACTCAGCATCTTTGCTCTTTTGATTATTAGGAACAAAGTAGTACTCTCCAGAGAAAAGAGATTGAAAGATGCATTAAAATAGACAGGAGAACAGTATCATTACATCTCATTACATAGCCTAAGAGCAACAAGTACACTGAGAAATAATGAGATACCCTAAGGATCAGCGAATCAGGTGGTTTCAAGAACGGCTTTAAGAGGAGTGAATCAGATGGTTATTAACCAAATACCACTACCAATGCTACAAGTAGTTGCTGTCCTTTCTTTACCGTAGCTTTGGCAAGGTCCATCTGCAAAGCAACCTTTCTAACACAGGAATAATTGACATATAGGACCCTAAATGATTGTTGTTGCAGTCTGCAGAGTTTTGAAAGCCTCTGTTATGGGTATGGGGGAACTACTTTTTCTATTATTTCTTTCTTTTTGCATTTATTTTGTAGAGGGACTGAATGCATATCATCTTTCCTTGTATTGTGATTTAGTATTCTAGGCAAGCACAGGGACATATACAATGCAGATGCAGCTGTTAATGGCCAACTAGACAATAACTAGAAGAAACATATTTTTCTATTCAGGTATGCCTACCTCTGGGTAGGTAAAAGAAGTCTTACATCACTGTCTTTCTGTGGACAGTTTTGTCCCTGCCCTTGAAGTATACTGTCTGTATAGTCAAAACTGGGATAATGTGGCTTGCTCCTCCAGCTGTGAACTCTCAGATCAGGAGCATGTTCTTGTATTCTTTAGTCCTTGGAGACTGCATTCATATTATGGAGCAATAAGCTCTAGAGGCAATAAAGGAATTAAAACTGACAGCAGTGAAAGACTTCAAAAGGGGGATCAGAGAAGAGATTGCAAAGTCATGTACCTTCTAAGCATTGCCATATAAATGTCAATGTAGCTCTTATTTTGTAGACAAAGGACTTGAAGATGTTAGGACAGAGGCACTGACAAACAGCAATTCTAGGGGCAATCAATTTCTCATAGAAAAATTAAACTCCACCTTTTAATTGCCAATAAACTCATCACCCTTTAGTGACTTTAGTACTATCTAATGACTTACCCTTTTTTACCCAGCAGTAAGTCTAGATTGCAAATGAAAACAATTAACACGTAGAAATCAAACATAAACTAGTAATTAGGCAAAGACTCCTGAGTAGACTACTAACAAACTGCATTTCTAATCCTGAGACTGCAGCTGTAAGAGATGTTTAAACCTCACTATCCTCAGTGCCCCATATGATGTTATATACCTAACAACTGCTCAGTGACTATACACAGTTCAGGCCATTTCAAACGAATTAGTAAATTGTTACATACATAAACATGCACATATACATGTATCTATATATAAATATATATAATGTGCTTTTGTAATGGTAGTGCTTGCATAGTTTGAAGTGAAAATGCTTGCAATGCATTTGATTCTCTTGGAAGGCCCACTGCAGAAAAAGTTTGAAAGTGCCAGAAAAACTACCCAACTTTCAGAGTCCTCATCATGAATTTTGAAAGAACTATGAACAAGATCTCTAATGGATAGTAAAAAGCATAGGAATGAGCATTTACATAACCCTTTCAACAAAAGGCTTTTAAAATCATTTTAAAGACATAAATACTATCAGTTTGAGTTTAAAACCAGGAAGTTGTTGCACAGAGTTCTCAAATGTCACACATCAATTTTTATCCAGATATTCTGCTCTTGAGCTTTCTGTTTCTTCAGTCTTCTGACTCCTTTAATTATGGTGGCAAACATTCTTTTGTGGTGTTTGGATGTGAAATTCTAGCCTGCTTTATTCTCTATGCTAATTAACCTATGTCCACAGCTAGTATTTATGCCACAGAAAAAAAATCTAAAGATGTGATGAAGTATTAACACAGAAAAATGTGAAAAAGATGATTTTTCTATTGCTTTACAAAAAGTAAATGTTACAATATTTACATGAAGGTGTGATGTTTTGAGTAAAAACTATCATCCTAAACTTCTCTAAAGATTTAATTTCCTTGGTTCATTTCTTAAAAAGACTATCTAAATCCAAGTCACTACACTACACTTGCACTCTGCAGTTCATTCTCAGTTTGTACTTGGCTTGACCAATAGTGAAGCACATACTCCTCTGGAGTTTGTGCATTTCCTTTCATCTAGATCAGAACGAACATGTCACATTGTAAATATTTTAGAAACTTCATCTTGTGATCTAAATGACCTAGAGTTATTACTAGTTTTGAGGTAATCAGTTGGATGTAGCAAATCGACCTTTATCTTTCCTTAGGCTATTACTGTTTGAACTGTAACACAAAAATAATTTGGCATATACAAAACACTTCAGTGTAACAGCAACCCTAATGTTCGTGGCGGGAAAGAACACCGAAATATAAAACATTAGCAAAAATACACTGAAGAACAAACCTCAGAACAAAACCCTAGAAGTTTAGAAATGCTGTAGTGCTCAATAGACAGTATAAATACTGAAAAAAAATCAGTAATGCTTTATTCCAGAGAAGTATGAAGTATTATTCAGTTTAACAATGGAAAGCAGAGATTAATTTGTGAAACAATGATAAAATGGATCCCCATCTTTTGACACCTTGCCTAGATCTTTAAACATGTGATAACTCCTCCTTAGGTCACATAGTAGAATTCCATTAGGTCTTAAAGAGTGCCTCTCCTTTCACAGAACTGCATCCATTGGCAGATTACTTCTCCATCAAGGCCGGGAATGATATGCAATCAGCAAAATCAGAACTTCCCAACATATCCATTTCTTCCTCCTCAACACTTCTTATAAATTGCCTCTTTATCTCTTTTCTAAAGTGGGATATTTGATCAGAGAATTGTCATCAGACTGTTGCTGAAACTAGCTTCTTACAAGCCTTTGCAATCAATAGAAATTACCAGCAACCACAAGTTCTTGATGACTAGAAACACTATATTGTGTGAGGAAATATGATCTTTAGTCAGTATAACTTTGTTAAAAGTTGTAAATGACATTTTCACAACTAAAAATAGTTATAGGGCCATTTGTTTCAAAGGATATCCTGCATTACAGTTGAGGTAATTACAACTGAAGATAAACTGAACATAAAGAAATCTGAGATATCAACAGTGTACTTTCTATAAACTTAATCTTCCACCAAAGCAGAATACATAGATGCAGTTTAACAGAAAGGGTTTTTAAAAAAATTTCTTTGCTTTCTTTGTATCTTAAAAATGTTGTGACAGTATTTATCTCACATCTCGAACAAAGTAAAGAAAAAACAACCTGGCATTGTTACTCATCAAGATTCAGATACACTCTCAGGGAGCCCTGACAATTTATAGTGTAGCAATGCATGCTAATAGTTTTCTAAATTATTATGTATTACATTCAAAGGGATTCATGAAATTTCTAGAACTCCTTCTCAGTGTAAATTCACTAAATGATCAGTGACAATTCAGCAGAATAATACCTTTTGGAACTTGAAGAAAAAAAAAAACACTTTTAAAATTTCATATTTTATTAGTAGTAACTGAAGCCATTTTAGACTCCTGCTCTAACATAACACAGCAACCCCCCCCCAGTGCTACATACCTATTCAGAAGGCCATACCTATGAAATTCTTTGTTTTTCAGTAAAATGACCTTAGTAATTATCTTCTCCTTTTGAGAAAGATAGCTTAGCAAGACTTTTAAGAGCTGCAGATATAATGTCATAAATAGATCCCTTGTTAAATGAAATTGTAGTGGACTGGTGGATATTTATTTTTCAATTTCAGTGCTCTATCTGAAGAGTATATATAGAAGACGGAGTATTCATGTGTCTTTCCCTTTTCCTTTCTGTCACAGAAGAGATTTGACTCAACCCAAATCTCCAAGGCAAATGAATCTGTTATTGTAATATGCTATTTAGACTTGACCTCATTCTGGAGCTGCATATTAAGGCAAAGTATAACAGATCCAAATAGTTTGTGATCATCATGTGAGGTAAATCCCAAATATCCATGCTTTCTGATAGCACCTTCCTCAAAGCTTTGTAGATTGGGATTATTTTTTGTTTGTGTTTGTTTGTTTTAATACATGAACAATCAGTGACACAGGTCCCAAAGTTTCAGTGCCCTGCTTTGGCAGCAAGTGCTTTAATGACTAGTCAATCAAGGTATTTTGAATCTGCCTACAATAAACTGCATTTTTTTATGGGTTCTTGAAAAGGCATTGCTTGGTAATTTATTTGTGGGTTTTCTGGTTTTGTTGTTTTAATCATCCTTTCTTTTCAAACAAACCTGCTAAATACATGAATTTTCTCAAGTACTAATTCTTTGTCTCTTTAATAGGAAGTGTGAGTGCCATGATTCAAGTTAGAACAGAACTAATTCTGTTCAGTGATTCGACTTTTCAGCTCATTGTCTTCTAAGTAACTGCACTTTCTGAAGTTAATGGCATATTTTCGCAGACATTGTCTGCTTCTAGCAGTGGTAATGCCTGATGTTTATAATTTTT
>VWZY01005053.1:39203-50629 GCA_013399075.1 Chloroceryle aenea | reverse complement strand
GCCCCAGGGAGACAGCATCCTTCCCTATGGGTTGGGTCTGGTCAGCAGGTAGGGCCCTCCATTCCTCTCAGGAGGGAGTCACTGATGACAACTACTCTTCTTGTTTTCTTAATAGAAGAGGTTGTCATACGAGTAGGCCGTCTTGCCTTGGCGCGCTCCTCCAACCCAGACAGCCTGTCACCTGTGTCATCCTTTGCTTGCCCCTCTACCTCCAGAGCCTCATCCCTATTCTGTAATTGTATCTGAAGGGGGGTCATAGGAAGGGAAGTGCGGTGCCTGAGACCCCAAGCGGGAACCTGCTTCCACTTTCCCTCATCTTGTTTGTTACTGTTAGCCTGCTGGCACCAGGGCAGAGGACTCTTTTTTTCTTCATGTGTCTCCTGGTGTACCTGCCTCAGAGATGGTAGAGTACGATCCCACCAATCTATCTCCTCCTCAGATTCTCTGATACTTCTTAACCTCTCAATGTCATCCTGTTGTTTAGCCACCATGCAAAGCAGGTCCTCTACTTGGTGACACCCTGCACACCTGCTGTTAATGCTGTCACCCAGTAGTGGAGACAGGCTGTGGCATTCCCTGAAGCCAAGGACCTGGACAGTCACATGCCTCTGTGGCAGCACTGTCTGGATTGTTGCATCCTTTTTAGAACAGGTTACCACTTTTGCCTGGTGGACACCATCTCCAACCTTCTGCCCGTGGCTGCTGCACTCCACGCAGACTCCCTGCTGGCTGCACACCAAGCCAGCTGTCTGTCTGTCTTGCTGTTCATGGGCTGAGCGCCACTTCTGCTTTCACTGCGTTTAAATCTCCCGTGGTTTCTCCAGGAATGCCCCCAGCCCCCACCCTCTCAGCCTCTCCTGTGAGGGATGGTAAACCTGGGCAGTTGCCAGTGCCGCTCTCTCGCTGTTTGTGGTCAGGACAACTTTAGAACTGCTGGAATTTTCCACTACCTGGATGCCCCAAAGAAAGGACAAAGAATGAAGACCTACAAACTTAGTGCAACAATACCTCTGCCTGGCAGCTGCTCTTAGGGAAGAAGGTCCTCAGTTCTAATATCAATTTAATAAAGTGTATTTATTCCCATCACTACTATTCATATACAGAAGGACTGAAAAATTGATGTGTAAAAAATTAATTTCTTACATGTATATTTGGAATAGTCAATATATTAACAAAATGAATTTTGTTTCAAGAGAATTCTTTTCAGGTTTACTCCCTAGTAGTAGAGTACCTAGTAGTATTCCTCTACACTTGCAAACCACTTCTTAGATTAATGAAAAGTGCATGCAGTATCACCCACATTGCTTACTTTTTACATAAAGTCTCATTTCCTTTTTACTATCCCAATACTCTCTTTTTTCTGTTTATCAGACATATTGTCAGCACAAGGCAAACGTCATAAAGGAGGTATCTGCAACTAAGCTGATGTCTTTGGCAAGTCAATAATATGAGGCAGGATGGGATGCAGAATAGGAACATCAGCTTGACACACTTATTAAAATGCTGAGCAGCAATATGATTGATACTGGGATTTGAAACCTCACACTGAGGCTTTGGCTTTAACATGTTGTGATTAGGAAAGGAATTCATGTAGGTTTTTCATGCTACATGAAAGCTTGGGAAGATGTAAGAGTATTGGTTGACATTTGCTAGTTATGAAAGGTAACTAAAGGTGAAGGAAAGGAGATTTTAGTTGTGGTTTATATCTAAAGAAGAGTAGGGCAGAACTCAGAATTGTATATGTCAAATGAATGACCCTTAAGTTATTAAAATGTCACCAAATAAAGCACATAACAAGACTATAAAAGGACTTCAAAGGAAAGTTATTAAAAAGTCATTAAAATGTCACCAAATAAAGCACATAACAAGACTGTAAGAGGACTTCAAAGGAAAACTATCCAACCCTGTACCCAATGATAGAAAAATATATACCCATGTTATCACTGATGGATGGATGTCTAAGTTGCCTTTAAGGCTGATACAATCTCTGTTGGTGATCTGTCCTAGTGCTTGACTGTTCTCTCCTCAAGCTCCCTAACTGAAAATTTTCCAACTGCAATTCAGAACATTGACTCATAAAGGAAGTTAACATGCTGTTTTCTGCAAGCACAGTGGACAAGAAAAAAGTCATTACATATTTAAAACCCATCATCCCACCTTGTTTTGAGTAAAGAACTACAATTTCTGCATCTCTGATCATCTTCGGATAGCAGCTCTTGTCTCTCTCCAACTGACACATCAACTTGGTGGGGGACAACACACAAAACTAGACACTACCTTAAATTATACACTGAAAAAAGTAGAAAAGTTGAAAGCAGAAATCCTGCCTTACAATGACATGATACTATTAATTCAAGTTAAACTTGAGACCTACTATAAATCATTGAGGATTTTCCTCAATTGCACATCCTGCATTTTTACCACCACATGTGCTAGTGTGTACTTACTCCTGCTTTAATTCTTTTGACTTTTTAAAGTTTTATCTTCATTTGCCCATTTGTTACAGGCTGCCTGTTAAAGGACTTTGCATACAGTGGGTTACTCTAGGTTTGCTGTATTTAATAACTCAGAGTTGGGCCATCACCTCAGTGAGTGGCAACGAACTTAAAAAATTTAACTCATATATATATACTCTTAATGTCGGGAAAAGGCCTGGGAACAATGATCCTGACCCAATATGAGTTGCAATCATGTTCAACTTTATTGTTTCTCTAGCAATGCTTATCTATGCTTTGCCTAGAAGCAATTGGTCAGTCAGACTGTCCATGCACTTAACAGCATCCTGACTGGTGGGCACCGTGTTTTTCCTGTTACTGTTTCCATCCAGATGATTTTTTTTGTTACACTTAAAACTCCTTGCTAGTTTCATTTTCTGCCTTGCATATTCCAATGGTCTGTTCTGTCTGTCCACAATTAACTTGCAATCTGATCTAGTTCCATTATGTCAAGCAGCATCAGGAAAAAGACAAGGTGAACACTCAACCAGCCCCCAAACCCTGTATGCTTGATTCATAATTCATAACCAGCTATTTTTTACTTCACAGATCTGTCCTGGCGTAGCTAACTCTCACAGTAAAATTCCAAGCACATGGTCTAAACCACCATCCTTCTTCTGGAAAAGCAGAGAGAAGGTATTTTCAACATTCAATACATCCAATCAACCATAATCTACATGTTTTCCCACCATTTCACACTCAATATGGACAAGACTGACACTCTGTTGCAGGAACTTCCAGCACAGAAATGTGTGTTTTATAGACAACAAAAGCACATGCCACTCCTTAGAAATAACTTAAATGGTGTACTCTGAACATCTACATCAAACTGTTAACACAAACTGAATGTCACGACCTGTGAGAAAAGTGTGTCTGCTTTTGGCTAAGGCTGTCATCAGCAGATACAGAACTGTTGCAAGCCAACAAAGGTCTGTTTATCAACAGAAAAGCGGAGTTTGTCAATAGAAATTCTGGCGTCCTGTGCTTTCCTTTGTACTACTTGCTAGTTTCAAATTTTGCTAAAACACACCATCAATTCAATGTACATTCTACCACATGGTAGGAACTACCAGGAGCATAGATATTGTTCAGAGGAAGCCTGGTTTTTGTTACCTAATTTACCCCTAAGAATTATGTATCAAATTTCATTAAATATCTGCTAATAGTAGATAGACACTGTTTTGTTTTATTAAATATAAGAAAATACTTCTCCAGAAAAACTCTCAGAAGAAATGAGACATTAAATGCGCTGATTACAATTAATCATTAAAGCTCATCACAGCTATATTAGTTAACATAAAAGGTCATGCATGTGAACAGTCACTATGATTGGATAAATTCCACATATACATTTATTTATTCTAAAAGACACATGTGAACATTCACAGTAAAAATAAAGTGTATTTGAAAAGCCAATGTATCCACAGTGTAACTTATTTTCACCAGATGCCATTTGAAGTCCATCCTGTGGACAACTCACAACACTATCCCTGCTAATCTCTTTAATTCATCAGCTGAGATACCAAAAGTCTAAATAAAATCTCTGCTGTAGTTAAAACAATACAATTTTTAAGGTTATGAATTAACTTTTAGAGATACTTCTTAGTTCAGAGCATTTGGAGTGAACTTTGTTTAAAAATCGAGCAGATATAACCAGAGGGATAACAACTAAACCCCAAGCTTGAGTTCATAACCCTCATTTTGTGCCAAAACCAAAAGTCATGGAGTTATACAAGCTGGAACTATGGTGAAAAAAGTGCTGAAAATAAATATTTCGTACTGAGCTTGTTTTCAGCCACAGCAGTTCTTTAAACAAATTCTAGTGCAGAGAGGGCAAAACTTCAGCACCACAGTGGAACAATTAATTCAGCACCATATGTTGACTTCAAAGACACGCAAAACCTCCAGTTAATTTTCCCAGTACATTTCTTAAGGACTGCATGTACCTATCTTAGGGCTATATATCTGCAAGAAAGACCAGATGTCCAAGCATCTTGTGAGGCTCCTTGGCCTTCATCAAAACATGAATGACCTGTTGCTTGAATCAATTTCAGACACTGACTACTCCAGCAATCTAAGACAAAGGTGTGTTTTGGGTTTTTTTTTAACTGTTTCAGAATCCATACACAATGGCCAGTAACATACTTGCACATGGCATCCTCAAAGTGGACAAAAGATGACAAAGAAATACAAGGAGTTAATCACCCAGTGTCAGAACTCTTCTTTTATCTGAGTACATCCCAAAACAGCCAACCCATCAGTTAAGTTCAAACTATAGATTTTGGTAAATTAATTCTGAAAACATGAAGAAAGTTGCTCCATAGAAATATATGTTAACCAGAGGTGGTTAAGAAGGACACTAACCGCCTTGTCTTCCTTAAGTAGAATATGATGTAATCAGGCATGAATGAGACAAATTCAGGCATTTACTGAAGTCCCAGTCATGCTGCCAGAATAGCCACTAGTTGTTTCTCTGTTACAAACCTACAGCTATGCTTTTTCTGGAAAGGATAGGTACCATAGCATTTTGTGAGGTCCCCTGCTACCCATCACAGTTGGGAGTAAAATATCAGAGTATCCTACTGAAGTTACAATATTTCAGGATTGCAACCAAGGAATGTAAGAAAACTCAAGGCAAAAAAAATCCCAGTTTAAGAACTATTTATTTGTTTTTTTCCCCTTACAGGGCCACAAAAGGGAAATCACTGTCTTTAAAGAGGCATTTGGTTCTCTTACAGTAATATTAGCAACAGCCTCATTAAAAAATAATAGAATTCAATATAATTTAGTAAATATAATAAACAACTTCAGCACTTAAAAATTAACTGGATGGTAACTTTCAATGAGTTCAACAAGTCTGACAATTGTATTCTCAAAGGACTCACTGTTAGATCAGTTTTTCCATATTAGAATCTACATGGACTTCAAGCACCCAAGAAAAAATAATATAATAATACCATGTAAGAACAATCCTGACATACATGCTTCAGTTACTTTCCCAGATTACTAATGCCAACAAGGAAAGAAACATGCAATAACCTAAATAAAACACACCAACTAACTTTACTAACTTTAAAACATCAATAGCTCCAGATAAAATGTTGTACTATACCTCCAAGAACTCATCAGCTAACTAATTAAAAAATAGGAAAGGTTCAGAAAATACAAGTTTGAATATATATATTTCTCTAACTGTGTATTAGTTGTAACAAATACAGACATTGAAATACATTTGCTTTTAATGAATGCTGATTCTTGGTATGTTTTCTAGACAGTATTTAATAAAGGGACACTTTTTTCTTCATCCTAAACTAAGCATACAGGGTGTCTCTCTGGCTTTTCATCTACATCTGTCCAGCTATCTTCACCCAGAACTTATTCCTTTTTTTGGTTATGATACTCTGAGAGCACCTGTGGAAGACAAAGTTAGGCTAAGACCCCACAAAATTCTGTACAACTGTGGAACCATTGATTAAGGCAAGTCCCAAGAGAAACAGATAAAACAGACTACAACCATGTGAAAAACAGCAGTGATTCCTCTCACCATTTCACTTGGCACAGAGCGCTTGTTGTGCTTGTGCTCCTTCTATTACATGGATCACAGACCCTGTAACAGCTTCCTAATGAGGATGGATGAAAAATAAAATTAAGTCTAAGAACAGAACCTAGGAGATGAAACTCTTTTCAAGACACACTCAAAAACTAGTGCAAGGACAAAGCTGGTTTTACCAAGGCTTAATCATTTTTTCTGGCATTCCTAAAAGTGATTTATGTGAAACTTTCAGGTGGTTAAAGAAAGCACAGAGCAAATAGTCCAGACCTCAAGCTAGAATAAAATATTGTACTGCATCTAACAATTTTCCCAACTTTATGATAAGAATATCTCAGTGATATAAAGGGACAGACTGAATGCAAGGACTAAGAAAAGTACTATACAGGACTGGGACCAACCTGCTTTTGAAATTTGAAACTCTAGAACCTGCAAAACTATTAGAATAATATTACCTTTCTCACAAGTCTTCAAAGGCAGCTTTTTATTTTCACCTCTTCTGTTACAGAGATAACCTTTTTTAAACCTCCTGCTTGTAGGATATATGGCTTTCCTAGTCTGCTGGCATTTAAGCACTCACATCAGCTTCTACTTAGACATTTTGTTCCTGATGCTGCTTCCAACTAGCTTAGAATAGCCTGCAAGGACTAGAAAGCATCTACATGCAGAATATGAACTCATGCCCAAATTAAGTTTTCAGTGATTCTGACTGAATGCATCTACATAGGCTCATAAATGATCACCTTATGGGTAAACACCATTTTTTCCTACCATGGTGCTGCAGAACTGTATGTCATGTCCTCAAAAGCAGAGGAGGCTGATAAAATCTTTGACAAATCTGTCTGTGTATGTTTGTACATTTACAGAGCTCGGTGTAATTTTAGAGGCTTTTCCCAAGTTAGAGCAGTCTCCAGGAGATTACCAGTGTATATATGAACCAAAAGACAGAAAAACTCCTTGTTCAGATCTTTTTGCCAGCCTATCTATTTGGCTTAATTCAGAAGAGGCATCATTTTGACATGATGCACAAAGATCACATTATTACACCAATACGAGAGCCTTTGCTCACCTTTCCCCTAGTTGTCCTGATACTATCTACAAAAGGAAAACAATTTAATCACAGCAGAGCATTAACAGTAGTTAAAGAAAGAAAATAGAGGGAGAGGAAGAGCCTGCTCATGGTTTTTTCCTATGATTTCTCGTGGCTACCACTGCCAAAACTGCTTTGGTAAGTACAGCCTTTGAGAAAAAAGGCCTTTTGCTCTTGTCAATGGAGATATGTGTACTACGCTTGAAAACTCCCACCAACACTGGGAAATTATTAATTGCTAAACACAGAAATACACAGCAGAAAGGAGAAGTCCAAGAACCTCATGGCTATTCAGCAGGTATGTTCTTTGCATGTTTGAAGACCTTGACATACTGCAGTCAGCTCCCTTGGAAATAATGTATTTTTCACCTCAACAATAACACAGTTCACCTCTGCACACATAAGAGTAGCAGAAGAGATAGGCAAGAAACCACAGGAGGCCAAACTCTGTCGTCTTTAATTCTAGTAAAAGTGTAAGCTACCTTACTGATGAATTTGGAACTTGGTATTTATCCATTTAGTTCTCACTGAATATCTAAGTTAAATACTAAATACTTGTCTAATTTACCTGTTTTATTTACAGGACCTTTCACAAATTCATCACAATTTATTCCACACCAGTAGCTTCTTTGTGGTTTTTGTTTTTTCCCTGCTCACAAATGTGCAATGCAGTTCTTAGCTCATCATTTACTCATCTTCTATGACATTCAGATCACTACTTCAAATTTATACAGCATTGTGAAACATATGATGCTTGGACAAGATCACTGATAATGTTTTGTGTGAACTCAATTTGTGGTTTCATATAGAGCTATAGCCTAAAGTATACTCTATCACCCTTGAACAGTCGCAAGGTAAAAAATCAGATTACAGTCTTAGGAAACATCTGTATTCACTCCAAACACCTTGCAATAATTATCTGTTTTTAAAGCAGAGAGTNTGGCTATCAGATTGGTCTAGAATGATTTGCCATTTGTGAATCCATATTGACCTGTCCCAATAACTATATTTTCTTCCACGTTTTGAGATGACATCCAGAACAATTTGTTCCTTTATCTTACCAGGGACAGAGGTAAGACTTACCAGACTGTAGTTTATTGGGTGATCCTTCTTGCTCTGTTTAAAGACTGGAGTGAGCTTGGCCTTCCTTCAGTCCTCAGGCATTCCTCCTGTTCTCCGTGACCTTTCAAAGATGATGGAGAATGGCATAGCAATAGCATCTGCCAGCTCTCTCANTCGCAAGGTAAAAAATCAGATTACAGTCTTAGGAAACATCTGTATTCACTCCAAACACCTTGCAATAATTATCTGTTTTTAAAGCAGAGAGTAAAAAACAAACAAACAAAAGGCATAGCAAATGATTGTTTTAGGGAAGAAGTAACTTTTGTACCATTTCTTTAAACACAAAACACATGGATACTTCTGTCATTTTGTAGCTTTGTTTCATATATGTTCTCTGCTGAAGACACATGAAGTCAAACCCAACAGGAGAAATTTTGTGCCCCTATCTTATAATCAATTAAAAGTCTAGCCCACATTCAGGCAATAAAAAGTAAAACATCTCATGGTTTACATAGGCACCGTGTATTTTAAATAACTGCTCCTTAAGGCTGCTCCTGCATAAACCATTGCCATAAAACAGATCATGAGGGAAATGGAGACACTACACAAAGAAATGAAGACATTCCATTTACAAGACTGATTACCCAGACTAGGTAATGAAGTCAAGAACAGTAAATCACAGGATCATGGACCAGACACAGTACTGACCCCTGGGGAACACCACGGGCTACAGGCCTTCAGCTCAACCCTGAACCATTGATCACAACCCTCTGAGCTCTGTCACTCAACCAGCTCTCAGTCCACCTCTCTGTCCACTCACCTAATGCACACTTCATGAATTTCCTAATGAGGATGTTATGGGAGACAGTGTCAAAAGCCTTGCTGAAGTCATGGTAGATGATATCCACTGCTCTCCACTCATCTAACTGGACAATTATGAGAGTGGTCAAGATATCAGCTACTGGCTATCAGATTGGTCTAGAATGATTTGCCATTTGTGAATCCATATTGACCTGTCCCAATAACTATATTTTCTTCCACGTTTTGAGATGACATCCAGAACAATTTGTTCCTTTATCTTACCAGGGACAGAGGTAAGACTTACCAGACTGTAGTTTATTGGGTGATCCTTCTTGCTCTGTTTAAAGACTGGAGTGAGCTTGGCCTTCCTTCAGTCCTCAGGCATTCCTCCTGTTCTCCGTGACCTTTCAAAGATGATGGAGAATGGCATAGCAATAGCATCTGCCAGCTCTCTCAGCACTCATGGGTGCAGCCCATTGGGGCCCATGGATTTATGGATGTTCAGTTTGGCTAAGTGGTTTCTAACCTGGCCCCCCTCTACCAATGGAGAAGTCTTTCTCTCTTCAAGCCTTTTCTCTTATCTCCAGGTTCAGGATTCATGAGAGCTGGTTTTAGCAGTGAAGACCAAAGCAAATAAGGCATTCAATGACTCCACCTTCTCTGTGTCTTCTGTCACTAGGGTGCCCAGCTCCTTCATCAGTGAGCTCACATTTTCTCCAGTCTTCCTTTTTCTACTGATATACTGAAGAAGGCCTTTAATACCCCTTGACAGATTCAGTTCTAGGTAGGCCTTAGCTTTCCTCATTGCATCCCTGACTCCCTGCATGTCAAAGACCATTTGTTAAACATCCATTCACTACTTTCTCACAAATATGGGAAATTATGGGAAAATAGTAATTCATAATACTATGTTCTCTGATCAAGGACATACCAATTCTGCCTTGAAGGAACATTCCTTTTTGAAGAAAGGTATTAGCAACCTTCAACAATGGACCCACCATCTCCTAAAGAACTTTCAGCCACTATCCTCCAGGCTTTATTTCTATATCCTCCTGAAATCCAATGTCCCTCCTCAGACACGTCCTGGAGTTTTCAAACTTCTCAATGGTATAGTCCATGGAACATTGAGAAATGCCAATTTTGGAAAACACAGAAAACAAATTTGGAACAAAACTTAGTCAAATGTTGAAAATTCAATTAGAAATGAGTTGCTTGTGTTGTCATAGCATGTCTCAACTGTTCATATGAAGAACTAAACCATTATCAGTCCCCTAGTAAAATCTTTAGGTTCTAATACACAAAAGTCTAGTGAGTATACATTGCAGAAAAGCATCCCAGTACAGATTGGCGAGTGTGCTCTGAAAAGACAGAGTATGATTTAAGTGAACATTCTAGAGTTTTTAGACACCAGAATAATTTCTGTGAAGACAGTAAAGAAATGGAAAGACAAATGATCTAAGCACAGTGCTTGGAAAGCATACATTTTCAATGTTTACATTTCAGAATGACAACTGTCAAAATAATCATTAGACTGTGGATAGAAGTGTGTTTGGGGGGCTGTTTAAATAAGAAATACCATGACCTTTAAATTTTGTTTTTAAAGTGACTGCCAGCTATTACAGATTTTCAACAACTTTCTGGCTCCAAAGGGATGACAGTAGGGATTGAAGTTTACTTAGCCCTTTTGATGGGTAATATTCTTAGGTTTCAGCTTAGATGACAGACTTAGCAATTCCCTCACTCTGGCTTAGCTCTCCAAAGGCACTTGCGAACTGCAACTAGCACAGGTTTCATTTTGCAAATGCAAGTTCCCACCATCTCTGGCAAATCTCATATTTAGAAGTTGAGAAGTATTTTTTTAAATTATGGTGTGAAAGCAGGATGTACTCTAGAAATATCCTTCCAACAAAGCTCAGTCCTGACCAAAGCATTTCCAGGACTTCCAGATACACAAACATTTCATCATAGCTTAATTTCAATCATCTACTGCAAATCTACATGCTCACCACATCCCTCCCAAAATCTATCAACCAGGGTCACAATCCCAAAACTAACTGGGGACCAGTACTGGGATTTAAATGAGACTATGCAACAAGGATATTGATAAAAACATATAGAGAAATAAAATCAGATGATCTGGGAAATAATTACGAGTTTTATCTTAGATTACCCGTGACCAGCTTCATTTGTTTACTTTCAAAAAATCACCTGCCTAGTGCATTAGGTGACAAAACCCACTCAGGTTAGACGGAATGACCTTCCCGATCTGGTGGATGTCCTCCCGGCAGCAAGCACTTGTCCACCCTCCCCTCCGTTCCCTAAAGGCTCCTTACTGAGGGACCGCCGGAGCCGTGCTCTCAAACCCCGCGCTCCGGGAGCCAACGGCTGTCCGAGAGCCGGGAGGCAGGGGAGGAAGCAGCGCGGCGGG
>VWZY01005053.1:3600-31359 GCA_013399075.1 Chloroceryle aenea | reverse complement strand
CTCTTCATCGGCTCAGCAGCACGGGCCTCTCCTGAGCACCTTTCTGCCCGAGTAAGATGGCTTGCTTGGGATCCTTGCACTGCTTACCGATGTGAAGATGCCGTAGTTCACGAGAGAAAGTGATATGCTTGGGGACTGAAAAACTCATAACATCGAGATAATGTGTTCTGTGTTGTGTTATGTTTGGTTTTTTTTAATTATTTTTCCAGAAATGGAATTTCCTTCTTCTTTCACTAGTACTGAAAGAGCATTTGTTCATCGCCTCTGTCAGTCGCTTGGACTGATATCTAAAAGTAAAGGGTAAGTTAGTATTTATTTATTTATTTAATTCATTTTCTTTTTGGTGCAAATGCATGGATCCTCATGACTGGTGTTAAAATGATCTGTGTTTCTAGCATATTCTGCACTGCTGTAGGGAGTTGTACTAGAGAAAAAAGTTTAAAGAGTAAGTTTAAAAATAGGAATTTTTGTGGTTTGCTTTATGTCTACTTGAAAAAACTTGTCATGTGCTTAGTTATAGATAGCTTTCCCTTAAACTGCCTCCTGGCTTGTCACCAGGATCTGTTCTGTTTTTCATGTGCAATTGTGTGCCCAAGGGTTTTGCATAGAATCTCATACTTTCACAGGTAAAATGTAATCTAGAGTAGCACATTCAAAAGAGTGCTTCTGTACAAGAAGTACAAGAGAAGAGGGTTCCTATACAGGTATGATCATGTTTCTTTCTTTTAACCTCCTCTAATCTTTTGAAGAGAAAACCCATGTTCATTGACCTAATGAGCTTATGTGAAAGCTGAGAATATTGCTCCCTTGGGAGTTCAGGTGCCAAAGCAACAGGAAAGAGGAAGTTACAGGTTGTTGTTCCTCATTTTTGGTGACAAAGGAGATTCCCTCTGAACATTAGGAGATACTTTTTCACTGTAAGGGTGACTGAGCACTGGAACAGGTTGCCCAGAGAGGTGATGAAGTCTTCATCCTTGAAGTTGTTCAGAAGCAGTGTGGACACAGTCCTGACTAACTGCCTCTGCATGGCACTGCTTGAGCAGGAGTATGGGACCAGATGATCTCCAGAGGTCCCTTTGAATCTCAGTTGTTCTGTGATTCTGTCGTTCTCAGTTGCTGCAATACAACANNNCTGAAATACAAAACTACTGAAGAGGTAAGCATAGTCATAGGAAGCATTGCAGTTTGTTTTTCCAATTCTGCCAACCTTTCCCTGAACACACATTTGGGTACTGTTCCAGCTTCAGTATTTTTGCTATTCTGAAATTATATCCTGCATTGACCAGGAGCTAAGCCCAAGCCAACAACTCAGAAAGCAGCTGTATTGTGGTGGATTGACCTTAGCCAGCTGCCAGCTGCCCTGCTTCAACTATTACTCTCTGCCCTCATCAGGATGTGGGGAGAATGGCATGAAGTCTCTCCCACAGGCTAAAATTCTTTCAGGATAAACATGCTGCACTGGGCGCTCATCTGCAGGGTTCAGGGGAATCTTACCTTAAGCACATGGATCACATCCGCCTCCTCCTTCTGCACTGACTTTAGTGTCTGCAGAGCTGTTTCTCCCACAATATTCTCTCTTTTCTTTCACAGCTGCCGTGCAGTGTTTATTCCCTTTCTTAAATATATTATTGGCAAGTCACCCCCATCATGGCTAAGGGGCTTAAGGGTGTCCTGTGGTGTGGGTCTCTTGGAACTTGCTGTGTCCAGCATAGGTCAGCCCTGGACTTTTCTCACAGAGGCCAGCTCTGCCAGCACCTGGTTAACTGCACCCTGCATGCACACGCCACTATGCAACCCCTGTCAGGGATGGGGCACTGGGCTCTTAATGTGACCATCTGTTCTTATCCTGAGAAGTAATTTTCAAAGTGTTTGTCATAGTTTAGGGTCAGAGCGGCTTCTTAGACCAATAGCAGATGCTGTCTGTTAACCTCCCCTCCCTCCCCAGAGGGGAAGAGAAAGGGAATGAGAGAGAGAGACATAGTGATTAGAAAAGGAAACTAGAACAGCTTTAATGAGAATGAAAATAATAAAAATAGAATATGTACAAATATATACAGTATCAAACCCAACCCCCCAGATGGTAATTACATCACTGTCACCACTGATGCTGTGGAGCAGGCACCAGGGGGTCCCAGCTTGGGCCCCGCAGCAGATGGGAGNAAAATCACTGAACAGAATTAGTTCTGTTCTCACTCAGACCAGGACAGTGTTAATATGTCAGTTTCAAATGTATTTACAATGGTTCTTTGTATTTCAGTATCAGAGTTCATTCAGAGAAAAAATGTGGTGTGTTTTGTCTCTAAATCTACCGTGTAAATATTTGATAATATTGTGGAAATCTGATTTGTTTTACAGGATTCCACTAAGGCTTGGAATATCACTACAAGGATGTTTCCTTGTCTGCTATGTCTACTAGTTGATTTATAACCTCTAAACCTCATAAATTATTCTAGAAATCAGTAGTGTAATACTTCTCAGTATTGATTGATAGATTGATGGAGCTGGCTGTCTTTTGGGAAGCAAATGCAGTCATACAACCATAACAGAAAAGCAACAGAGTAGTGTAGTGTTGTGGAGGCCTAACTGTAAGGCTGTGCTGGGTGTAGCCATCCGAAGTCTGCAGTGTCTGTGCTGTACTGTGTTGTGTGAATAGAGGGTTGTTTTGATGGTGGATATTATGGATGCTTCTGTTATCTTGATGTGTGTTATGCTATATAGGATGTTATATTTGGAAGTTTCTATTTGTGACATTATATTTAAAAATAATCTGACCGTCATGTTCAATGAATTATGTTCAAAGGTCATTATATAGAGGTAAATAGGTTATGTATTCCTAAAATACTACTTTTATTCTCGCAGAAAAGGAGCAAATCGATACCTGACTGTAAGAAAGAAAGATGGGTCAGAACTAACACATGCAGTAATGACTTGTTTCTTGGCTCCCAGTACAAAAATTACTATTCGGAAATTAATTTGGAGATTTCCTGTCATTAGTAAAGAACGAACAGATCTTCTGCCAAAGACAGAGCGTGGAAGTTTGTGTGCTGTTGAATCTGGTATGTTCAGTGTGTCTTCTGATATGGACTTGTGAATTAATGCTGCTTAAAACAAACAAACCAACCACAAAACCAAAATGTTTATTTTCTTTCTCCTCTCCCATCCCAGCTGATAACCTCTGTCCTCAAATAAACAAACCCATTAATTTGCTTGGCTTTTAGTTGTTAACATAATATGGTCTTTTAAAATTTGAGGAATTTAGGCAGTCATGTCACCCACATTGCAGTCTCTCCCTTGTGCCAACTTACTTTTGAATCTTTCAGGCAATTCCAATCAAATTTATTTAGAAGTATGTTTCTGAAATGTGAGTTTCTGTAAGTTCCGTGAGATTGAAGAGAAGTGTTCCCATGACCGCTGTCCAAGAACACCCTTGTGAGAAAATGAAGCTGGCTCTTCTGCTTATAGAAATTCCTGTTCTTGATGAAATAAGAAATTTATATTTTGTTTCTACATCTTTTAAGATACTTTTGTTCCCTGAGAGACTGCTATGTAGACTTCTGGATTTCTAGATGATGAAAGAGTTCACTGGTAGACAAACTTCTGATATATTGCGTGATTTTTTAAACAATGCTTTTACCAAGATAACTGGAGTTTTAAGGGTAAGAGTGGTGGTGTGTTTCTGTGTTCAAAGCTGGGTGCGGTGCACAGAAAACATTTGCATGGGTATACTTTGTCTCATTGGATATTTCTGACGGTTCATGCTTTAGGTGCTTCCTTTGCTAGTTTTCTTTCTCAGTTCCTTCAGTCGTTTAACAGCATTGTTTAATCACACCTAATGTCTTTGACTGGGAGAGACTTTCAAGATTGTCTAGACAAACCTTCAGCCCGGGGCTACAAGCTCACCACTAAACCATGTCCTCAGGCACCAGGCCTACATGTCATTTAAATGCTTCCAGGGATGGTGACACCACCACTGCCCTGGGCAGACCATTCCAATGTTTGATAACCCTTTCAGTGAACTAATGTTTCCTACTATCCAGCCTAAACCTCCCTGGTGCATCTTCCGTCAATGCCCTCTGGTCCTGTCACACATTACTGGGGAGGGGCTGTCCCCCTACTCCTTTCAATGATTGGAAGGAAACTGTAATAAAAGTACTGAAAAGCAATTCCTTAGGAATGTAAGGCCTAAACTAAGGAACAGTGTAAAACTTTAATTCTCCTGAGTGGTTTTTGTTTCTTCTAATCTGTTAGCCTGTGTCTGTCTTGGTAAATATTGGTCTGTTGCAATGTAAAATTAAGTTTACAGCAAGCTTTTCATTATTCTGGAAAATAATTAAGGAATGGTAGAATACCACTTACTGTACTGAATTTGAAGTAGTCTCCTCTGAAGACGAGAGTTAAGTTCTTTTGGCATTACATTTTTTTCTCATACATCTCACTATGTTGTGTGAGTCCAGGGGTCTAGATACAGCATGGTTCTGTTTCTGTGATGTAGGAAAATCATATGCGTTATAGTGTACAGTTATAAAAGACCAAGAAGGATGTGAAAGAAGGCATTTGAATCACAGAAAAGTTATCTTTTTCTCAGAAGACTTGCTTGTCAGTTTGGAATAACTTTTAGCAATGCACTGGAATATAGTCTGTTCAAAATATCCATGAAAGTAATAATTCCTTTGAACAATATTTATTTCAAGCACCATAATAAGATATGTTACTATGACTATGGCTTTTAAATGTGTGATAGGTTTGCCCCTTTTATTTATAGGGGTGGATATAAAGTCAGGAATACTCATTTCTATGTTTGATTTTGAAGCAATGTTTTAGTGACAGTCTAATTTTATCTAAATTGTTAACTTCACAGAAAACAGAGAAGGGAACAAGACAAGTGGACGTCTTAACAATGGTATACCCCAGGTTCCAGTGAAAAGAGGGGAATCAGAGTTTGATTCCTTCAGGCAATCACTACCAGTTTTTGAAAAACAGGAAGAAATTGTCAAAATAATAAAAGACAATAAAGTTGTTTTGATTGTAGGAGAGACTGGATCAGGAAAAACTACTCAGGTATGTTTCTTTAATGAAATAATAAATACTGTTGTTTGTATTTTTTTAAAAAGCTACTGCCACTTTGGTAATATTTATGTAATAAGGGGTTTCTTTATGCTGTTTTTAAGGCTTTTGTGTTCCCATATAGTAAAAAGTTTTGAGTTCTAATTTTCTTTCTTGCTTTTGAAATACTAAACCAGCAGATACTTAGTAAAATGGTTCTGCATGATTTTCTGATAGATACCAGATTTCTGTAAAAATAATATAAAATATTGAAGAGAGTAGTAGCTATGATTTTTGTATAGCCCTTTTCCTTCTACTTCTGCTCTTATTATCTAGAGTAGAATATTATTGTGTTAAAATGAAAGATTGCCTACAGATACTTTTAAAAATAGGTATCTCTGAATCAGGAGAAAGAAATGTCAACTTCTGTTTAAACAGTTTAAACTTAAAATCAGAAATCTATTTTTGCTGCCTTTCTACCCCTTCAAGTATATTTGCAATGGTGATATATTGTGAATCTTTTTGCAACCTGCATACCATGGAGGGCCAGTTAAATTGTTTCACCATGGTAAAAAAGATACGACTTTATCAAACTAAAAAGGAAATTTAAACCAATTTATTACAGATCCCTCAGTTCCTTCTTGATGACTGTTACAAAAATGGAACTCCCTGTCGCATATTTTGCACTCAGCCAAGACGTTTGGCAGCTGTTGCTGTGGCTGAAAGAGTGGCAGCAGAAAGGAGAGAAAAGATTGGCCAGACGATTGGTTATCAGATACGATTAGAAAGCAGGTACTAATGTTATTTCTTAAAGTAAATTGGTCTTGTGTTGGTATCTTTAGTGTCGTATACCTTTAAACTACAGTATATTTGGGATACAGCCTAGTAAAAGTTTAGCTTACCTATTCTTTACCTACTATGTTATTTCAATTGCTGGAGTATTTTAAGGGCAAAAAGGACAGTTTTCCTCCTGTATATTGCAGTTCCCCATAGTAAGTTGTCTTAAATAAGTGAATTGCAAGTGCTCTCCTTTGTTTTCTTCTTGTATGTGTGTGTGTAATTAATTGGGGTTTTTCTTCAGATCGGGTGTACCCTTTCCTCTTTTTTTCGTTTGTTTTTTTCCCCTCTCTACTTTTAACATATATCCAAAAGCTCTGCAAGCTTTGAAGACAGGGAGGAAGACCAGCATGCTGTAACAAATGTGATATAGTGAGAGCTGACAGGGGACATGAAAAAAAAAGGCAAAATTTGAAAGTGAATGATAAAGTTAAACATTATTTGCCAGTCTAGTTTGGGTTAAATTTCCTCTGCTTCAGCTTTTGTTTAAATCATGAACTGGTACAAAAGTAGAGATTTCTACTACACCTTGAGGAATTTGTTCCTAAAGCAGAGCAGGAATGTCTGAAGATTGTGTGCTGTTTCTAGACATTTTGAACTGTGTAGATTAAGTTGGAGGATTTTATGAAGGACTGTCTGAGGTGGGAGAGAACCCACACTGGGGCAGGAGAAGAGTATGTGGAGCTCTTCATCTGAGAAGGGAGGATTGGATGAGACTGTGTGTGATGAACTGACTGTAACCGTCATTCCCATCCCTGCTGTGCCACTTTGGGATAAAGCCGGTAGTGAAGTTAAGCCTGGGAAGAAGGAAGCGGTGAGGGCAAAGTGTTTTTAAGATGTAGCTTTTATTTTCTCATTATCCTACTCAAATTTGATGGGTAGTAAATTAACTCATTTCCCCAAGTTGAGTCTATTTTCCCATGACAGTAATTAGTGAGTGATCTCTCCCTCTTCTTGTGGATCTTGTCTTGAGCCACAAGCCTTTCATTGTATTTTCTCTTCCTTGACCATTTGAGGAGGGGAGTTACAGAGTAGCTTTGGCAGGCACCTGGAATCAAACCAAGGCCAACCCACTGCATATAGGCAAATGCAAAGTCTATATCCAAGCATGTGCTGAAAAATTGGAACCTGTTTTTCTAAAGCAGTCTACACTGAATTTTCAAGTAAATTGAACAACATGGAGAAGTTCTGAAGTTTCTGTTTCATTTGCTTCCTTATTTATATAAATTTGAACGTCACTTTCTTCATTAATTCATGGTCTGACGTTTTGGAGCATAAGCACTAAGATTCCTTAGGATCCCTCTGGAAATAGGCATAGTTTAAAACCAAATAGTATCCATGAATTCTTTGGTGAGAAAACTGTAACCTAATTCCACTTCTGGTGAGCAGCTATTCAATCCTTTTATTTTCAGTAAGTAATGGAAAGCTAGCAGTATTTAAATGATGAAAAAATACTCAAGTATTTTTATGAATTGTTCAATAGGGTTTCTCCAAAGACACTGTTAACATTTTGCACTAATGGCATACTACTTCGCACGCTAATGGCAGGAGACAGCATTCTGTCAACTGTGACACATGTTATTGTGGTAAGAATCCTGTTGTATTTCATGTGAACTGGACCATTACTGGAAGATGAAAGCCTAGTTTACTAATTTGCTGAACATTTAAGGTGCTTTTGTTTGGTTAGAAACTGAGTGAACTTTAAAGAGTTCCTGAGTCATTGTAGCATGTCATCTCTCTTTTTTTTTTTTTTTTTTTTTTTTTTTTTTTTGGTGGTTGTGGAAGGGAAAAAAGGCAGAAAAGCTTTAGGAAGGCTTATGTAGGTATGATTTTAATGTGAGTGTCAGAATTTCTTATCACATACCATTTTTAGCATTACTAGATGAGCCATCTATTTGTTTGCCCAAATGTTTTCAAGATAATAAATAGTCTAATATTCAGAAAAATTTATATAAGTGCATTTGTTTGTGATTGTTCTTATTGTGCAGTTCCATAAGTAGAGTGGAATCAGAATGTTTACCACAAGGTCAAGTTCTCCATTGCTTATGACAGAAAAATTAATGGTAATTTTAGGTGATAAATATCAAAATGGAAAAAAAAGTCAGAATGATTTATACACTCTTGACTTCAGATGAGAAATGTTGTATATGGGCCACTTCATAAGTTCATGATATAAAACAAAACACAAAAACATACCTATGAAGATAATTAATCATGTGCCTTAATTGATAAGCTTTGTGCATGCCTAAGCAATTTAGCTTTTTCTGATTATGTGGTGTCATAATGTTGTGAAGTAAAACTTTATTAAAATAAGATTTCTAGGATTTGCGGTTTGTGTCATTATTTTGAAAATTAGATTCAAATATAAGAACTAGAAAAGTTTTTTTTAAAAGCTCACTGTTACTTCAGAAATTGAGATATATGTGGCTTGTGCATCACCAGTCTTCTCTGGTATCTTTATGAAACTTTTTGAAATATTTTGTGACTTTTGCATAGTTTTTTTTAAAAAAATCCTTACTTACACATCTTAATGCATCTCTAATGTACCAGCAATTTATGTATTTCTGTTTTTTTAAAGTTCATATATATTAAAATTTATGATCTTGGATCTGTGATATCTAAAGTTGCTTGGTTTTTTTCCCCTTTTGTTATAGGATGAAGTACATGAGAGGGATAGATTCAGTGACTTCTTGTTAATAAAACTGAGAGATGTGTTGCAAAACCAGCCTAATTTAAAACTAATTATTTCTAGTGCAGCTCTAGATGCAAATCTTTTCATTAGGTATTTTGGAATTTGCCCAGTAATACACAGTAAGTATTGACGTAAACTCTTAAATTTCAGGATACTTATTTGTAGATCTTATTAAACTGTAGCAAACAATTTTCAGTAAGAGAACATAAGTACACTGACAGTTACAGCAGTGCTTGTTCTTTTGTTTTGTGTTGTAACTATTAACACCTGCTTCAGAGTGTTATGTTTTGTAAGTGCAGGGTTGACCTGTCCCCTACCACTTTCAATTCAAAAAGCAGGAAAGCATTATTAAAATGCTCTTCCCCATGGTCATATAGACCCTAGGATCTACAAGAGTGTCGTATATATTAATTCATTTCAGTAGATTATATTTCTTCATGCCTCACAGATATTGCTGCTGCTTAGTGGACAAAACACGGGTAACTGCACCTGATCAATTAGGAGATACAGTCCTACTCAAGTTAGGTTTTCATGTTTTAATCACATGATTCTTTATTTTAATTGAAATTTAGCTATTGATCTAGGTAAATATTGAGAAGAATGATAGTTTATATTCAGACAGTAATCTGCAGCTAGATTACATTGAAATGCAAATAAAAGTTATCCATATTGCTCTTGAAACTTCATTTCACTGATCTTTAGCTGAGGTAAAATAGAGGAGTGGGAATTGCTGCTCTTTTTTAATTTTTTACCCCAAACTACTGGTTTGCAAGACGTTTGCATGAGTGACCTCCTCTTGCACCTTGCAGTCCTCTTCCTTTTTCAACAATGATGTCTAAATAAAAAGTATTTTAAAGAGGGTTTGAAGATAAATTCTTTTTCAAAACAATCAAGTAGTGTGTCTACATGTAAGCCTTCTGTAAGAAGCTTGACAGTCCCAAGACACGGATAGATCACTTTTTTTAGAATCTTCCCTGCAAATCATCAGTTTATTTTATTTCCTGAGTAATAATTCTATTGGTTTTTTTTACAGATAGAAGTGTTTCAGGACTTGGAACTAGAAATAATTTCTGCCCACTAAATTAAGGCCTGCAACTTGTTGGAGGCAGGAATCTGGAAATCATGTATGATTTCAGTATTTTCTAAAGATATTTTTTTGTGTGTGTAGGGGAAACCACAATTAAATTGTTGTGTGGCTTTCCAGTTTACTGTTTTTAGAGTAAACTGATGATAGTATTTCTTGAGTTTACCTCAGTTGTTACAGTGTTAGCACAAACTAGTCTTCACTGGTAATCACAACTGAAATGGCACTTTCCTTTTTCCATTTTTGAGAATTTTAAGAATGAAAAGAGGAATGTTTAGATACTTTTTTTGATGTCATGAAAAAGATTTGATCTCTCAGCAATATAGCTGACAAAATCCTGACTGCAGAAACCAAAATTTTCCAGTTCTTGTCATATAAAAAGTTTGTGGACAATGTTCAAAGACTTCTTCCATGACATCATCTACAAGCATGTAAATTGTAACTTCTTTCTGAAGAAGAGCAAGGTCCTAGGTGATTTAAAGTCAGCTATGGCAAATGTCTGCTAAGGGACCAGAAATTAAAATCTAGAAATTTTAATTCCTGTGAAAAAGAATCCTTTAATCTTCATAAATAAGGTCTAGAATACAGTTGTATTGAAAAAGAAATCAAGGCAAATTATTAGGTTATAAAGGCCATTAGAATGTCTCATCAGGAATTATTCAGTATAGCCAAATTTGGTTGAAGTGATTGAGGAAATTGAGAGAAGTCCATCTTCTTAGCTACTTCTAATGAAAAGAAGTGGTTTAATACAAAGGTGGCAGTCTACTCATGGGATATTTCACTAAAGCTATATTAATTGCTGTTGCATTGTGTAATTCAAATGACAGGTTTACACAGTGAATTCTTTTTTGGACCTCTAAACAAAAATGGCTGTTTTTCTTTTGTTCATTTTGATAAAATTTCAATTAATATTTGTTAGTCTTAATGAACTCACTTGCTATAGTACAAAAGAATTGAAGTGGTTAATGAGAAACAAAGTATCTGTCTTGCATTTTCCTTTTGAAGTGTTTTGTGGCCCAGTAATCTTAAGAATTGCGATCCAGTGAAGATATTCTTACAAGACTTTTTAAGGATAGTAATTCCTTAAATCAGGCTCTAATAATTTTTTCTAATAATTATTTTTTGTGTGTATGCAAAAATGCTTTTTAAATTTAGATTATAAATTAAGCTAGGGGAATAGCTATTATTTTCATAAAATATTTATACTTGCAGTACAAGGAAGACCTTTTGAAGTTAAAGAGATGTTTTTGGAGGACATTTTACGAAGCACCAGCTATGCAAACAGAGAGATGGTAAAGTACAAAAAAGAGAAGCAACAAGGTTGGTGGACTTAAAAATTCTTAGTGTTGGGGTTGTCTCACCAATCAATTGAAGCACTAAATAGGATAATTATATGTTAAAATTCAGAAGTCAGAATATTAGAGGCATGACTAGATGGCAACAAATATCTTAAAGCTCTTGATGTTTGCATTATTGAAGTAGATTATGTAACTTCTATAAAAATATTTTCACTTTCTTTTAGTGGTTGCCTAGTTTCAGTTGATAAATGTTATATTTTTCCTAATTATTATGGAGTAGACCTCCATATGACTGGGAGGTTTTCCTGTATGAAAATGCCAGAAGCAGAACATCCTGTGTGATGACTTCTGGGTGCAAGTTTAAAGTGCGGCCATTGAAGAGAGAAGATTTTTGTAAATCTTGCACAGAAGTGTTTCCTGTTCATCACATTTTTCAACTACATTCTTCAGACACAGATGTATTTAGTATATATAGCTCAGAAGATTAACACACTTGAACTGAATTTTTTCAATTAATTAGATATTTGAGAATACTCCCTAACAGATCAACGTACTGATCCTAGTGTGTATTAAAAAAAACAAAGGCAAACCCAAAACCTGTAACATACAGCTGTTTGTGTATTGTGATGCTCAGCTTTGATCACTGTGGATAGAAAAGTTCAGTTAAGGCACTAGTGTCTTGTGCTTGTACACAAAAATTAGTTGTTACATGCAGGAGCTATATCACTTCTCTTTGGTAGTTCATTTCTGGAGAGAGATCTGAAATAGTAGAAAATATTTACTTATGAAGCTCATTTGAATGTCGTAAATTGGAGTACTGGAGACTTAGGGGCTTAAGCACCCAAATGGTAAATTTTACCTTGTTATTATAGCAGGTGTTTACAATGGTGCACTTTGGCTGCCCTTAATCAAGGAATTTATATTGGACTGGTAACAGTGTTCTAAATTAAATAATGGACTTTGTGACCCGATAAAACTGCTTATTGTAACTGAAAACAGGGGATCATTAAGATGTCTGTAAAACCTTTTTTTTGGAAATAATTTATACATTTCAGAAGAAAAACAGAAAAGCACTCTTACTAAGTGGTGCTCTGCTCAAGAAAATAATAGTAAACTGGAATTTCGGAGAAAAAGATGTGTACCAAGTGCAACTGAAGAGTCTAATCTATTGGATGATGGTGGTGATGCGGTATTTAATCAACTGGTAAGCTTTTCCACTTCCTGGAAAAGGTGTTAACTCTTATATTATCACTACCCATTTGAAAACTTCTAAAGATATCACACTTGTAGAGTTTCTAGAAGGGTATTAGCATATTTTAAAACATTGTGGGTTTTTATATTACCATGAACTGATCTAGCTAAAGTGTGATTTTTTCAGTTATGATCGTTGTGTATAAATTCTGTTTAGATCAAATGGCTATAGTGCCTTTTTTAAAAGTACTCATATGATAGAATACATACTTAAACTCATATCTGAATGCTCAATTTCTGGTTGTTACTTAGAAAACTAACTTCAAATTCTTCATGTCTTAGTATGTGAGGATAAAGACAAGTCTTTGGAGAGATTCATATTTCAGTACCATTTTTTCTCTTCAGACTGAAAAAGATGCAAATTCCCTTGAACCGTGGCTAATAAAAGAGATGGATTCTTGTCTTTCTGACATCTGGTTGCATAAAGATACTGATTCCTTTGCTCAGGTGTTCCATCTCATATTAACTGAAAATGTCAGTGGTAAGTTTCTCCTTACATAAGAAAAAAACAACCACAAAATTATGTGGATTTCTGTGGCTACTTTATCTCCAATGTCAAATGTTACCTTTGAATTCTGATGCCTGTTGAAAAAAAAAAAGAATAGGATTATCAGAATTAATGAATTCTGTAGTTATTTGTTATTGTACTTGTTTTGGAAGTATTGTCACAGGTTTTGTTTCTGATAGTGTTAAATTCACAGGAAATGACTGGTGGGATGATGTGGGGAAATTCAGAACTCATCCCAAAGAGTATTTAAGTCATATTCTTACTGCCTTTAGATGAAAAAAAAAAAAGTTTTTGAGTTTAATTTTTTTACTTCTCAGTTGATTATAGGCACAGTGAAACCAGTGCAACTGCACTAATGATTGCTTCAGGGAGAGGCTTTCTGAGTCATGTAGAACAACTGATCAATATGGGAGCAAGTATTCACTGCAAATCCTCCAATGGCTGGTAAAATCGAACATATAAACTGAAAAGTGGACTTACTTCTCAATGTACAAATAAGAAAGCAAACTAGTTTAGATGTTACAGAAATGTGTAACTTGTCAGACTACTGTAAGAATAGGATTTGACAGTACAAATTCTAACTTTTGTATATCACATTGTTTTCTGTAAGTTCAAAATGGAATTCTTAATTATGCAGTCTCTGATATGGGACATACACTCATGGCTTCATTGAGTCTGATTTAACACACTGGTTAGAATTAAAATTAGAATCTTTTTCATTGAGTTGATGGAATTAAACGTGAAATGTTTGGTCATTCTTCATTTAAGAGAATGATCTTCATCAGATTTAAAACCAGTTTATTACAGGTGCAAAGATCTTTGCTATGATACATCTGTAAATATGTTGTCTCATGTAAAAAAGTTTGTAAATCTGTAGAAATTGAGTTCCATGCCCATGAGTTGTATCTTCATATAAGCTGGAATCTGTAGTAAATAATTTTAATATGGGAAGATTCCAGTAATCCACAGGCCTGATGTTTGGTGCTACCACTGGGAAAAACTTGAAGGAATGCACTTTAGAAGGAAAACAGAATGAACTGCATTGTGAGGAGGGCAACTTCTGTAAGATGGCAAAAGCCCAATGTTTTCCAACATTTTGGAGAAAGATGCTTGGGGTGTGACTTCCCAGGATGATTTAAAGGAGCTAGTAATGAGTACTGCAAAAGGTGTGGCTTATCTCTGCATGTTGGTGTGTAGTTTCTGAAGGAATGACACATTCTTCTTCATTTCCTTCTGTATGTTTGTGTGTACTTCTGTAAAACTGGGATTGTTGCATGGTAAATAGTTGCAGTATTTAAAAAATACAGCTATTACGCCTGTTTGTGCACTCTAAAATGGGAAGCTGCAGAACTGTCAGTAACAGCACTTACTAAACAATAATGCAGAAATTGATAGAAAAGTGCAGAGTCAGTGTTCTCCTCACCTGCCATGCTACTCATACATACCTTTTGAAGTGAGAAATTAATAGAGATTTTTATGCAACTTTTTCAGGACGGCTTTGGACTGGGCTAAGCGCTTTGGACAGACAGAGGTGGTTGAACTGTTGGAGTTCTACAGGTAGAGTGTAACTACTTTGCAGAAACAGTTGTATGACATGGCAAAGGAAAACTTACTTGGAATATTTTTTTGCTTTTTTAGGCTTTAAAATCTGTCATAAATAGCCAGATTTATTTGAGAACAGGAGCATTTTGAAAATAATTATTAAATAAAATCAGTGTGTATTCAGCATTTTAGTGATTGTGTGCGCAGCTCCTAAGTTAAATACCGTTCTAGTGGCATAAGACAACTTTTTTATGTGTTGGTGTTCATCACCTCGATATGGATATCCCTGTCATTATACATCTATGCAGGAGATGCTTATAATCAACTTAAAGATGCCACATACCATTTTAATTTCTGATGCTTATTTTGGAAGCAGATTATTACATGTCTTTACTGGTGTGTTGTAGATACATGATATTCATATATTTCTTCAATATGGCTAATACCTACACTAGGCTGTTCAAGAATTGTTTTTTGATTAACTTACAATAATCAAAGTTTAGTGTAGTACCTGCTTAACTGTTAAGGCAGGGAAGTTTTTGAACCATACATTTCTTTTAAGTATTTATCCTTTAACATATAAATGTCATTATATTTTGAGTTCTGTTGCATTTGTATGATAGCATTTCCATGAAGTATGATAAAATCAAAGCTAACTCAAAAAATTGAAGTTGCGTGTTTTGCTGGGTTAACACTAAAATCAATTAACAGTAATGGTGTTGTGGAGATGTCATTCTGTTGCACTTCAAAACTAAAACATAAGATGAGTAGTCACAATGATCTTGATCTAAACTTGAATTGCTGACTGAATGTAAACCTGAAGCAAACAACCTTGACTCTGGCCTGTGTCTTTCATATTTTAGTGCTTCAGTGGAATGTGGAAATTTGGATGAAAGTTCCCTAGTCCAAACAAGGGGTAGTGACCTTAGTGCAGAGGACAGAGAACTACTGAAAGCTTATCATCATAGTTTTGATGATGAAAAAGTTGATCTGGACCTAATTATGCACTTACTTTATAACATCTGTCTTAGTTCTGATGCTGGTAGGTATATACACACACTACTAATAAACTGCTGTGAACTCAGCTTCTGATGAATTATGCTTTTTTTTTTTCCACTAATACTGAATAGGTAAAACTGTCAAAGTTCTTGTATATGTAATACTGATGTGAATTTTCTGTTTAAGTCTGAAAATCAATTTTTTTTTAGGAGCAATTTTAATATTTCTTCCTGGATATGATGAAATAGTTAGCCTGAGGGACCGTATTCTTTTTGATGACAAGAGATTTGCTGATAATGCTCACAGGTAAAACCTCTGGTTTCTATGGTTGTCCTGAGTTTTTACTGTTTCTTTTAAAGATCCTTAATAAGGAGTTCTCTGTCTTGTATTAGGTATCAAGTTTTCATGCTTCATTCAAATATGCAGACTTTGGATCAAAAGAAAGTGCTTAAAAGTCCACCTTCTGGCGTCCGCAAAATAGCAAGTATCAGAGGACTTCATCAAATACTACTATATGGATATATTTTGTCTTTGCTTTTACAGTTACTAAACTGTTTTTATTTAATTGCAGATTCTTTCAACTAATATTGCAGAAACCAGCATAACAGTCAATGATGTTGTCTTTGTTATTGACTCAGGCAAGATTAAAGAGGTATGATTGGCTTAAACTTTCTTTGGAACTTCCTAGTGTTATTTTAAAATATATAATACATAAATTTTGATGATTTTTTTATAGTAGGATGAGAACTAGTGCATGTCAAACAACAAATCTCAGAGAGAAGTTTTGACATCCACTTGTTTTATAACATACGGTAATTAGCAAGCTGCATAAAACTCCTGTAAAAGCTACTGAAGATTAATATATCTGTATACTTGGAAAAAAAAAATTAAAACAAGTCCATCAATTTATATTACTGTTTTCATGAGACTTAGAACACTGGGAGTTCCCTTTGTCTTACTGTTGTGTCTAATCCATGAAGTTTTTCATTATGCACAAAATGTTAGGGTTGGAAGGGACCTCTGGAGGTCATATACTCCAACCCTACTGCCAAGGCAGGTTCACCCTAGAGCAGGTTGCACATGAACACATCTGATTGCATTCTGAAAATCTCCAGAGAAGGAGATTCCACAACTCTTCTGGGCAGACAGTTCCAGTGCGCTGTCACCCTCACAGTAAGACGGATTTTTCTCATGTTGAGATGCAGCTTTGTGTGTTCCAGTTTTTACCCATTGCCCCTTTTGCTGGGCACCTCTGAAAAGGGGCTGGCTCCATGCCTGCCCTTTAGATATTTATATAAGCATTGATAAGATCCCCTCTCGGTGTACCCCAAGTTAAGCAGACCCAGGTCTCCCAGCCATTCTTCATAATAGAGATGCTTCTGTCCCTTGATGATCTTTATAGCTTCCCACTGCATTCTCTCTAGTAGTTGCTAATCTCTTGAACTGGGGAGCTCAGAACTGGATACAGGACTTGAGAAGTGGCCTTATTAGGGTAGAGTATGGGGGAAGGAGAACCTTCTCAACATGCTGTTCACACTCCTCTTGATGCACCCCAGGATACAATTGTCCTTCTTGTTCGCAAGGGCATGCTGCTGGCTCATTAACTTCTTATCCAGCAGGACTCCCAAGGTCCTGCTCCACAGAGCTGCTTTCCGCAAGTCAACTCCTAACCTGTACTGGCGAGTGGTGTTATTCTGCCTCAAATTCAGAACTCCCCACTTGCCCTTGTTGAACTTCATTAGCTTCCCCTCCACCCAATTCTCTAGCCTGTCCAGGTCTTGCTTAATGGCATCATAGCCGCTTCTCCCCGTTTTGTATCATCAGCAAACTTGCTGAGTATCTGCTCTGTCCTTTTTTCTTGTTCATTGGTGGACCAAATATTGACCCCTGGGGAGCACTGCTAGCAAAAAGCCTCCAACTGGACTCAGCACCACTGATCACAAACCTGTGAGCTCTGTCATTCAACCAGTTCTCAGTCCATTTAATTTTGTTTTTCATGTGTTGCATGCCCTTTTTCTAATTACTTGTTGAAGAAAAGTGAGATGGCATAATCTGGCAGTTTAAGACCTAGTTTAAGGCTTAGAAATGAAATTTATTAACAGATAGGCACTCCAAATTTTTAACATTCGTATGGTAATGCAATTGTTTTGCAATTTTGTGTCAAATGTAGGAAAACCAGGACATAAATTCCAAGTGATACAGAGAGGAAAACTTTATTCAATGTAATAATACCTTTTTACTTGGCTTGTGATGCTACAAAACACTATCCATGTCTTTTATTGTCTGAAAATTACCTATTGACTAGAAATCTTTAGTTTTGAAAACTGCGTAGCATGAAGATACTGCAAAGAAGGTAACATAAATTCATTTGAAACTAAGTACTTTAGAACATACTATTGTGCCAGAAGCTGGTGGTGGCTGTTACTCACTTTACTTTAGAGGACTTCCATTTATGATCTAAATTATTAGTAATTTTTATTTCATGTACCGTATTCAATCTTGTTTTCATGTTCCTTGCTTTGCTTTTATAGAAGTCTTTTGATGCACTGAGTTGTGTTACAATGCTAAAAATGGTGTGGATTTCAAAAGCCAGTGCTATCCAGAGAAAAGGCAGGTAATAAATCCTTCATACTGAATTTTATTTTGCAGGTATCCACCATCCTATATGTTAAGGATAAAAGAACACAATGTAATAGCAACTGCAATGGGTAATGCTACTAGCCTAGTCCAATACTGCAGTATTGTCCATTGTGTTGGACAATAACCAGTGGTAATTCTCTGTGGAAGAGTAAGGGTCAGCATGCATTTCCTTAAAGTCATTTCCCAAGTTGTAGAAGAGTGACACAGGAATTTTCCGAAACTTACTTTAGGTCTAGGTTGTTTTCCTCTTGTGAACTTGTTCTTCCTCCTTTTCCTGTGTAGCACCAGCATCCACAGTGTCAGATAAGGTCTTTCACAGCTTATCTGCAGGCAAAAGACTGCCTATTGCTAGCTTTTAACTGATGTCCATTCATCTCTATATTAGAATAGTGATTTCTTACATATGCTCTTCAAACTCTTCATGATTGAAGAGGCCTTTATCATACTGTTCCCAGAGAAGAGCTAAGAGTATACGTGGCAAAAAATGCATATGTTTGGCATTAAAATATTTACATTAACCTGCAGGAATTTGAGTGTGAATGTAAGCATTTGCTGTCTGTCCCCTCACTCACAAATTGTTTGGTCTTCATTCTACCTTTTATTCCCAGAGTATCTTCCAACATTTTGTGGGTTATGAAGAGGAAGAAATTAAGCTTATGAATGATATACCTTAGAGCAAAAGATAGTTGAGATTTGGATTGATCTTAAGTTAGCAAAAATCCCTCATCACATTTTTGTTTCTGCAGATCTTTTAGTGTTGGGGTAAAGTTATAATAATAAATTTCAGTGCTGCCAAATAATCATGTACAGGAAAACTCTCACCTGGTGTGAGACTTACTTAATGACAAAATTATCTTTTTCATAGATCTGCTTCTATATTTCCTTTCTAAGTTTGTGTGTGTTGTTTCGGTGGATGTTTTTTTTTAGTTGTAGGTGGGGTTTGTTTGTTTGTTTTAGTTTTTTTTTAAATTTAAGAAATTCTAATTTTCAACAACTTCTCGTATTTTATTTTCAAGGGCGGGGCGCTGTCAGCCTGGAGTCTGTTTTCGTCTCTTCAGCAGGCTCCGATTTCAGAATATGTTGGAATTTCAGACCCCAGAACTTCTAAGAATGCCGCTTCAGGTGCATGTTCAGTTAGAAATCATACTTTAAAAAAATTTATTATTCTACCATTAACTCCACAAAGACATTTGCTCGGTTGTGTTTTTTCCCCATCTTAATCTTTTTTTTTCTTCTTTTTAACTTGCAGGAGCTTTGTTTACATACAAAAATTCTGGCTCCAATTAATTGTCCAATTGTTGACTTCCTTATGAAAGCTCCTGATCCACCACCAGCTTTAATTGTGAGAAATGCTGTGCAAATACTTAAGGTCAGTAGTGGAACAGGTTTAGATGGGAATTGTATTTGATTCTGTATTTGTGGTATGGCAACGTATCTTACTGAGCTTTGTTTGTATTGAGACTGTTGTTAAGTTACCTAAGGATGCTTTGAGTTTTTGTGCTGTCTATTTTCATTTTGTGTGCGTGGATCTATTTGTCCATGTTAAGGGAAGAGAGTGCTAAAAAAATCTTGTCTCAAACTGTTGAGAGTTCAACTTGCTTTCTTAGTGTTTAGGAATAAGTTTAGCTACTGACCAGTATTCACATCCTTTTCTGCTTTTATTGTAAATTGATTTTGTCCAATTCTTTCCCCCGCCTTTCTTTAACTTTTTTTCCTTTATATAAGCAGACAATAGATGCCATGGACCCTTGGGAAGATCTCACTGAACTTGGTTATCATCTCACTGAATTACCAGTAGAACCACAGCTTGGTAAAATGGTGTTGTATGCTGTTATTCTGAAGTGCCTGGATCCTATTCTTACCATTGCTTGCACTCTTGCATATCGAGACCCTTTTGTCCTACCTACACTGGCTTCTCAAAAGCGTGCAGCCATGCTGTGTAGAAAACGTTTTGCCGCAGGAACGTTTAGTGACCATATGGCACTTCTCAGGGCTTTCCAGGTATTATTTCATCTTCAGAAAGAGTACTAATCACAAAAGATCACATATCAAAGTCAATGACATACCAACCAGTTTGGATGGATGTAGATTGATAGACTGGGGTTAAGTCATTAGTGAAGAAACTTCATTTTTGTCTAGTGGCTTTCCTGTGTATCAGACTCATGAATTACTGAGGCAGTGCTTTTTGTCAGATTTTCTGTTTGTGTTTTCAAACCTAGTTAAATTCTGAATGTTCCAAGAAGGTGCCACTTTATATCCTGCCACACCGATAACTTAAAATAATGATTGTAACATAATGATATTTATAGTAACCCAATGTAATGATCTTGTAATAACTTAAACTTAAAAGATCATTGCGTTAATTTAGGGAATGTGTAAAGAGAATCTAGTACTTCACTAGAAAAAAAAAAAAAGTGTTTTGGTACACTTTCTTTCAGAGAGCCTTTTGCCTCCATTTTGTTGATATAAATGCTATTTTATTATAAATTTTATTATTATTTTATTACTTTAGCTAATCAAATTCATAGGTAAATGTAAAAAAATAAAATAATTCTTCATAGGCATGGCAGAAGGCATGCACTGATGGCTGGGAAAGAGCCTTCTGTGAAAAGAACTTCTTGTCTAAAGCCACGATGGAAATCATTGTAGGAATGAGAACACAGTTGCTTGGCCAGCTTAGAGCCTCAGGTAAGTAGCTTGGAAAAAATTCTAAAGTAGGTTTGGAGTCAAGTGTATACCTAATACAAGTGTATTCAAGTTGTTACAAGAATGGTGTTCACTAGTGTGAACTGTTTTCCTTCCATAATTTTTAACAGACTAGCACAAATTCATTCTGGGCATGGTGCAAATGCTAGAGGGGAGCAGCAGATCTAACTGAAACTGCCCTGGTTGTTCCCCATGCCACTGCCTTTCAGTGTGTAAGGTGTTTCCTTGGATTTTTAAATTCTAAAAATTTATTTATGTAAGAAATGTCTTTGTGTTGTAAACAGTAGTTCTCCTCTATATTAGTATAATACCTCTTATTAGGAAGGATTTCAGTATACTTGTTTCTTGTTGGTGCTGTTAAGGTTGGCAGAAATAAAAAATTTGTAGTTTGTCACTCTTTTTCATATTCTTTTTGGGAAGCAAAAAAGTAAATGTTGAATACAGGCAAATGTAACAAATGTTCTCATCTTTCTTCAGGATTTGTTAGAGCCAGAGGAGGAACTGATATTAAAGATGTTAATACTAACTCTGAAAACTGGGCTGTAGTTAAAGCTGCCTTAGTGGCTGGGATGTATCCCAATTTAGTGCATGTAGACAGAGAGAACCTGATTTTGACTGGACCAAAGGAGAAGAAAGTGCGATTTCATCCTACCTCTGTTCTTAGTCAGCCTCAGTATAAAAAGGTAAAATCACTTTGAATTTGTAGTTCATGAAAAGGAGCACTACACTCTTATCAAATGTTTTAGAAGTGTCTCTTCAGAGTTGCCAGCACTTTAAAAGTAGTGTGTGCATTAAATGCTACATTTTTAGAAAATGTGTTTCCTGTCGGTTGATAAAAGAATTTAATTTGTTTTATTTTTCCAATATTTAATCAAAATTTATTTCAGCTAGCCCTTCTGGATGGAACAAGATGAAACGGTAAAAAAAAAATCTATTTATGATACTATTTTAAAGATGTAACCATCTCTGCTCATATCAGGAAGAAGTTCTGCTCTGAAATTGGGCTTTTTTTGGATCTTTATAAAAAGTATTTATTTCAAGATGGAGGGATAATCTGTGAGTCTGGTTGAATTCTCTCTCATTTTTTTTTATTTGTGCATATAAGTTTATATATGTAGAAATGAGTACATAAATATTTATATACACAAAGTAAGAAATATGCTGAAGTTTATTTTACTTACAAATAGAGAGGAAAATAGCCTAGTCTTATTTTGTCCTGTACAGATTCCCCCAGCAAATGCGCAAGCTGCAGCTGTTCAGGCACTTCCTGCAGACTGGCTTATATATGATGAAATGATGAGAGCTCATAGGATAGCAAATATCAGATGCTGTTCTGTTGTAACACCTGTCACTGTGGCACTCTTCTGTGGACCAGCTAGATTACCAAATAATGCTTTGCAGGAAGCTTCATCTTTTCAAGGTATAGTGGGGTTTGGATTTGGAATGGTATGTACTAGTATGTGATATGGAAGGTTTATTTTTCCAGAATATTTAATAAGCATAGTGGCTAATTCTTAACATGACAGAATAACTGTTCAAGAATAGTTTATGGTCTCTGTAATAAATGTTTTGAGTCCTTTTAAATTCATATCTGTAAGTTACACTTAAATAGTTCTGAAGTCCCAGAAATTACAGTATGGTTTGTAATGAAATAAAGCATATCAACAAAATGTCTAATGACAGTACTAATGCTGAAAATATATAATATGCATGTTTTTTCTACACACCAAATTATCTGATACTTTGAACCAGATTATTCAAATAATTTTAGGAACTATCCATATGGAGAAGTCATATTGCTTCCAGCTAAAACATGCATTTTGAAGATTTTGTACTGATAACTTTTAATGACAATTAGGTATATTAGTAACCAGGAATAATACGGAGTATATAGAAATTTCCTTTTTTACTTAAATGGAGTATAGTAATAATAGCAAAAAAAATCTATCCCAGTTACTTTTTAAGCTTTTCTGTCTTGCTCTTAAACTATTATTGATATAGTAATGTTTATGCTGATTTGAACTGCACTTAAAGTAGAATCCTACTTAATAGCCAGAGGTATATATAATACTTTCCTTTTTTTTCCTTCATGGGTCTTTAAATCTGCTTGTTTTCTATGAAATGAAGCATTGAGCATTGTGTGGTTTTATAATCAGCTTCAGGCATAAGTTTGATACTGACTTTTGGCACCTGTGTGAGTCAGATCACATCAATGCAGGTGCTTCCATAGCACGGCCCTCAGCAGGTCTAGTTACTTTAGTTTTGCTAACTGAAACAAAGACTTTACTCAGGTGTATCTGTAGAAGATAAAGTGGTTTTACAAATGTTTACATTTTAAAAATAAAATTTAGAAGGAAAATGGGTTTATCAGTGGTAACACAGGAGTATTCAATTCCTTGATGTAAGTTAAAATAATACAGAAATACTAATGCACCTTTTCTGTTTAATCTAGGGAATAGCATGTCTAATGATAACAGTGATAGTGACATAGAGGACAAAGCAACTCCGAATTTGTCACTACTGAAGCTAGATGAATGGCTCCATCTCAAACTAGATCCTGAAGTAAGTAATGTGTGCCTTCAGTCGCATTTCTTGTAGAAGATTGTTTACCCATCTTCCTAAAAAAGATTTCTAAAACATTTGGTCAACAAAGAATTTTCTTTAAGAATGGCTGTCATGTTCTGTTTGGTTCTCTCAGATTCCCAGGACAATGTGCAATTTATACTTCATTTCTTGAGCTCAGTAAGAAATACAACAAACAAGGGCTCCATCCTCTTTTGCCCAGACTATATCACATGAATTCACGTATTCACAATTCCAGTTGTAAGGTTTCATAAATCTTAATCCATGCACCTATGAAGAAAAACAAAGTAGTAGTTACCAAGCCAACAGCAGGAGTGCTCATCCTTCCTCTGTCATGGTGTCAGTATCCCCTGTATTGCACTGGGAAGCAGGAAGGCCTTAGCAGTCCAGCTGCTGTTGGATCAACTTCAAAAGCTTTTTGTGTAAGCTGATGTTTTATACATTCCAGCTTGGAAGTTTGGTCCATTTCCATAAGTGAGCATATTCTGATGAAGCTGCCAGACAAAAGAGAATGGCTACAGTTCACAGTGGCTGCATAGTGGCCCTTCAGGTCTTTCTGGCCACCTGTCCAGCCTATGTGGTGCACTTGCTTTGACCTAACACTGCTGCTCCCAGCACACATCCAGCATTAGCATGACCTGGGTTAGCCACAATTTGAGAGGATGACTAAAGTTGGATCAAATTGGAGCACTTGAGGTGCACAGCACAGCTGTCACATTTTAGCAAAAAAACCCACACCTTTTGCAGGTCGAGTCTTTGGGTCATTGATAAGCTCTGGCTGTGGTAGGAGGTAGAGAAGTTGATGGGTTATGGACACCTGGACTTAAAGAATACCATCTCTTCTAAAGATATTAAAAAGTGTGATTTATTTATTTAATTTTAATGGAAATGTTCAGATAACATGGGAATTAGATTTATAAATTGTCACATCATTTGTGCAGAAGTCTTTGTAGGAAGTAAGACTCTTAGTACCCTTTTCCCTCAGGCATGAATGAACAGTGCATGAATACAGACTGCATAAAGATGAAGGGCATAAAGGATGAAACATGGGTTTTTTTAATTATTAAAATTTTAAATTAAATATAAAACATCCTGTGGGCTTACAGTATAACTTTCAGTTTGGTTCATCACTAAATGGAAGTATTTTAATAATTTGAAAACATTTTGCATCTGAGGAAACAAAGTATCAAATGGAACAGCTTAGTTTAAATGTGGCATTTTCTCACCCTCTCCATCATTAAGCCTTGCCTTTCAGTTTGGACCCTGTTCATTTCAGAATGCCAGATGTTGCCTGATAGAAAAGATGTAGCTCTTTGACCTATTTTTTATTAGTCTTTAATAGAATTGAAATGCATTACAGGCTGCTTGTTTGTTGGTTCAACTCAGACAGAAGTGGCATAGCTTATTTCTGCGCTGTATGCGAGCTCCTTCTAAACCGTGGTCTCAAGGTGATGAAACAACTCTAAGAGCAATTGTAGCTGTTTTAACTACTGAAGAACAGTCTGCAGGTTTGCAGCAGCCTTCAGGAATTGGTCAGAGACCAAGACCTATGACTTCTGAAGAAATTTGTTCAGCATCTACATGGAGATCAACCAACAGTAGAAAAAGCTCAGCAGAAACTGAATTCTCTGACTCCTCTGTAGCTGAAAAGTAAGGTTTTGAGATATTCTAGAGACTGTAGGTATTAATTTATTTACCTATAAAACTTTCACTTGAGCTTCTAATAATTTATTAGGAATAATTGTCCTATGCTGCACTGTAGTTGTGATTTCACTGAGAACTGTTTCATCTGTGTGCCTGCTCTTTGAGAGGGCAGTCAGGAATATTGTCCAGGGATTGTGATCTATGGAAAGAAGTAGCAGAAAAGATTTAACCCTAGCATTCAAAATCAGTGCATGATTGGTATCTTTTAGTTAGTGTTTTATATGTTTTGGAACTACTGTAATATATATATAGTTGTATGAGAGGCTGATAATGTAGAGATAAATTGTTTTGTGACTGCTTATGAAGCTTCCGAGACATGCTGTATGCACCTTTACTTTATAGAATTTCAATGAAACCTAATCCTCCTGCACTTCATCACCCAAAGAAGAACAAAGGAAAAAACACTTTGCTTTCAAAACGAACTTCAGATGACAAGTCAGATCAATCATCAGTGAAGTCTACAGACAGCAGTAGCTATCCTAGCCCCTGTGCTAGTCCTTCTTCTCCGATATCTGGAAAGGTAGAGTCCTTGTAAACCAATTACTCCATTCTTCAAAATTAATAAGAGTTTCAGAATTAAAAATTTGATGATCATCTTTCTGTAACTATCAAGTATTATAATGATAAACTGAGAACCTAACTTAGATTTTTGTTTTTAACAGCTGCATAATACTTGTTTCTGAAACTTAAAATCTAGTATAAATATCCTTGTTATGCTTGTGTAATATGATAAATATGTTGTTCTGTGCACACTGAGGTAAAGCTAGTCAAAGTATAAAAATGTATTTTTTAAAAAAATAAACTTGGTAGAGTAACCAGTGAAGCTTTGTTAACTTTTTTTCTAAATTAGTATACAGTACATGCACTGTTGAATTCTTTGGATTCTGCCTTTTTCCTGTTTCTTTAATAGCACACATTTATACTGTTTGGTTTTTTTATATGCCTATTATGACTGTGTGCTTTTTTGTGACAGTTATTTTAATGAAGCACACACTTTTAAATGAGTTTATTGCTGTAAGTCTCCAAAGGTATTTCGACAGAAAACTGCAGTAATATTAAACAGATCACTGAGAGGAAAACCTGTTTTTCTTATAGGCACAGGCTAATTGGAGGATTTAATAATTCCTATTAAGTCTTTCAGTTTATAAATTCAGCCAGTATAAAAGGGAGAATACTTAGGATTCCTAAAGGTGCAAATGTGAGTAGTGTGATTCAGGCTGAAGTCTGGAATGTTTAATATTCTATCCTGTGAACATGTGTCAGACTTCACAGAACTGTAAGCGCTAGACTGTTTAGGCCTGTTCTGCTATACTTGTCTGCTACCCCTCATGAGTGAATTACTATTTTGGAAAGTACTTAAAACATATTTCACACCTATTTTTCATTTTCAAAAAACAATTTGGACAGTGCTAGCTGATAGATTATGTGTTTCTTGTAGACTCTGGAGAAAGAGGCCAGGAGTGCAGTCAAGGGATTTCTGCCTTCAAGTTTGTAAAACTTAAGAAATGAAGCCTTGTTTATTTTATTGTAGCTTAACTTAATATAATTTTTCCAGGGTTCTAAATCTCCTTCACCAAGACCAAATATGCCAGTTCGATACTTCATAATGAAAAGTAGCAACTTCCAAAACATTGATATTTCTCAACAGAAGGGTATATGGTCTACTACACCAAGTAATGAACGAAAACTAAATAGAGCCTTTTGGGAGAGCAGCATGGTTTACTTAGTATTTTCTGTTCAAGGGTCTGGACACTTCCAGGTGAGTTCTTAGTTAATACTAAATATTGGCTTTGGTTGATGGTGTAGGAAAGCACAGCAAATGCCTCTGTAGTACGGAGTTGTTTTTCTTATGATATCTGACCTTCTAATAATAAGTAGAATAGCAAGCAAATGTCTTGTTGTTGAGGAAAGAGTACTTAATTGTTCTCTGAAATACACCCTTTTAGCTGAGTTTGGCATTCAAAGGCTAAGACTGAAATACCTTGAAACATCTCTAGTCAGAATAATGCTTATACCCTACATGAATCCTCTAAAACAACAAAACAGACAGAAATCCAAACAAAGCATGAGATTGCTATTCTTTTCTCTGAATGCTAAAATATATATTTTAAGTGAACAAGCAGTTAAAATCAAGTCAGTTTTCTAAAGCTAGGAAACTTATAGATATCTGTATTACAAATTTTAATAAAATCTGTTTTGTCTGAACTGTAGTTTCTAAAAGTTAGGAAACTGGAAAACCATGGCTATAATTCTTCCAGAGTTTCATCTTGACTTCAAGTTTAGCAAGGTATCTGTTAACAATTTTTTTTGACAAATTTATAGCAAATTTCAAGTTAAAAACTTGACCTGGTAGTGCAAAATTGCAGGTTAGCTGTGTTGTAGAGCAGGCTAAACTCACTTGTTGCAGGTAGAGAAACCTCAACTTAATACTTCATGTATAAACTACTTGTAAAAATCAGCTAAACTTGATGTTGATGTTGATTTGCCCTTCCAGTTTTGTCAATATGCTGGGTATTAGTGGGAATGTGAGACTGACATTCCTATTAATATTTTTTTGTACTAAGCGTCTCTAATTTCTACTTTTTAATTTTCTGTTGTTCCTTTTTATTCATTTTAAGTTTGGCTTGTGTATCTGGGATTGCATGGCTTAATGTGTGCTGGTAACTTAAATAGTGCACTGCATCCCTTGAACTAAGTCATAACTGGCATAAATTTGTCTGAATAAGTTGATAAGTAGGGTGTGTGGTGTGGCTTTGTGTGTTTTTGTTTGATCTGGTTTGGTTTTGTTCATTTGTTTTGGTTTTTTTTTTTTGGGGGGGGGGTGTTTGGGTGGTTTTGGGGGGAGTGGGGGTTGTGTTTTGTTTTGGGTTTT
>VWZY01005046.1:76893-93436 GCA_013399075.1 Chloroceryle aenea | reverse complement strand
TCTGCAAGTGGGGTGTTGGGTTTTTTTTAACTACATCATCTTTTCAGTGTCTTCTGCCACTGGAAGCAGCAGCTGCCACCAAACATAAATCACTCCCTCAGTGAAGAGCAGGGTGGTGGGGATGGACCCTGCAGCCTCCTCCCTGATCCAGCCTCCTCCCCTTGTGGCACCGGTGCCAGGGATCCTCCGGCGTTACCCAAGGGCCCACCAAGGACACCTCCAGGGTACAAATTTCAGCCAAAACGCAGCCAAAATAGAGGTCAGAGGCTCAAATAAGAAAGAAACAAAACCTTGAGTTCCACCAGAGGACAACGTTCTGCTTCATCTCCTGCCAGTGGCAAAGAGACTTCGACTCCTCGCCTCGGCTCCGTGTTGGCGCAGCGTGGAATCCAGAGCCAAAGCCCAGAGACATCCCCCTGACCCCTCCTCCTGCTCCCCCTTGGCTCAAGCATCCCAGCACGGCTGCCTCCCTCTGCCCACACCCAGTCTTTGCCTTTTCTGTTGGGATTAGGACCAGAAGAAAACTTGGTTTAACCGCTGCCTCTTCACGTCACTGCGGCACCCCGGGCACTTCTTCCCCAGCTGTATGGGTAAAAGAACAAAACACAGAGGTAAGGATGGAAATTTCTCCATGGAATCTGCAACAGCCCAGCAGGGACTGCAGCCCAGGCCAGCTCCTACTGGAGACTTCCATAGGAATCACCCTGGCTCTAGAGGGGGATTTGGTTACTCTCCATCTGTGCAACACAGCAGAGTTTTTTGGCTGATGGCAGCGTGACTGGGGGGTTATTCAACTGCTGGCAAGAAAAGGAGAGAAAAAAGCAAGCCTCCAGGTGAAAGAGCAGCAAATGCTACAGCAGTTGCCTCAGATTAATGACAGTGATGACTGAAGAAGAGGAGGGAGGGAACAGTGAGGCTGCAAGGGCTGGTGGGAAGGGCAGGATGCACTTGCTCATAGTAAAATCCCATAAGGTGCCTGAGGAGCTCCCTCATCTCCTGCTTCCCCTTGCAGCAGTGAGGAGGAAGAGATCTCCAAGGCACACCAGGGCACGGGTGAGACCTGGGGTGGTGACCAAGAGTTCTGTAGGGGAACCAAGCACATTTCTTTCTTCACCCACCCCCCACCTCTCTCGGTTTGCAGCAGCAGAGTGGGCACGGGAGGCACCAGCTCCATTTCTCCAGCCCCATTTCCATTTAATTCTTCACTGATGTTAAATTTTAAAGCCTGGTTCTTTCCCCATTTGTCCTGTGGGTGAAGCCCAACTGTCCTTTTAATATATCCTGTGAATTCCTGGTGAAGCTAAAACACTCTGCTTTTTTCTTCCCAAAGTGAGATGATAAAGTAAATAAAAACCCCAAATCCTTGTGAGAAAATCTTTGTCAGGAGGCTAAAAAAAATACATCAATCTTTGGCAGGAGGCTAAAAATAGTTACCTACAGGAGTGGCCCTGCACAGGCTCCTGGGGTTGGGGAGTTAATCCCTGAGAGAGAGACGGGGAGGGCAGAGCAGGGTCAGGCCCTGGGATTCTGAGTCTAGGAACACCAACTGAAATGACATCAGTGCAGGGGGAGGAAGACTCCCCCCACCTCCCAGCAGACAGAGATTTGCCAAAGAGCTCTGAAAATTTAACAGGCAGTTGTGAAATCTTGTGTTATTTCCCCAGATTAGAGCCCAGATGAGAACAACTGTCTGGAAGAGCTGTAAAGAGCACAAATAAACAGTGCACTTGAACACTGAGAAGCAGGAAGAGTCTGCATGGAGAAGAGCAGTGCAGGTGGGCACGGTGCCCACAAGGCTTCCCCAGCACACGTCCAGCGTGCCCCCATCCCTCCAAGAGCCCTGCAGCAGCTGCTGAAGCCTTCAGAACCATTCCCCACCCCTCAGCTCCTTCAGTAAAGGGAAAAATGGGGAGAAGTCCTGTCTGTGAACCCCAAGTCACTGGCTGTTAGTCACTTCCTCACAGGACAATAAGCACCCGAGTGCTTTTGAGCTAGACACACAGTGAGTAACCTGTTAGCAAAGAAGAGAGACGAGTTTTCCAAGCCAGTCCAGCCAGTGGTGACAAAGCCCAGCTGATGAGCATTCAGAACTCACAGCACACCAACAGGGTTGCTCATTTCCTGCTGGTGAGGGCACCTCCACCACAGCCACGAGGGAAGCCCCCTGCCCGGCACCGGAGGAATGCGGATGGGAGCAACCAGTGGTTCCCCTGGGACTGGCTTCAGAGGCATAAGGAACAGTGCTCCCACTTGCAATCCTGTGCTCTAGCCCAGGCTGTTCTTCCTGCTCATCTGCATGGCTAGCAGAGAAGGGCTCTGCCTCACCACTGTCTCTCTCCATCACTCCTCAGGAAGTATCCCAAGCCCCAGGAGAGTTGAGTTCCCATTGCCTGAACGACACCCGAATGGCACAATAAGCAGGTGAGTGTTCCTGTGCCTGGGAACATCCCCACCAGGAAGGTAAGAGAAGGTGGCAGAGCATCCATGGAGCTTCATGTTCTCCATGACTAAGGCCACAGAGCATCAGTCCTGCTGAGCCCTGGGAGGTGACTGGCCCAGCTGGTCAGGACATGCTGGTTCCATTCCCTGGTGCTTTGTTGTTCAAAGCAAGTAAAAAAAAATAGTAATTGTTCAACATAGACTTGGATGAATGTTGTCTGTAGAGGAGGCAAAGGGATCGTGCAGTTGGTGTACACAGGAGGACTCCAAAGGTGCACTTGGGAAGGACAGGGCATCCAGGGTGCATTTCCTTGAACTAGAAAGATCTATTTTGGGTGTTCTCTTTAAACAAGGGAGGCATTAAAGGAAAGGGCAAGAAGCAGGTTCAGAGAGACAATAAAACCCAAGAAGGTTCTTCATGTAACAAGCTGGGGAAGCACTCGCTGCAGAACATGGATACCAAGGTTGGTTCTTCAAGGGGAACTGGACCATGGGATGGAAATCCATCAGAGGTTTAATACACAGAAGGAACTTCTGGCTCAGGGCTTTTGGTTCAGGGAGTACTTGTGCTGCAAAGAGCTTCAGTGCTGAGAGATCACCTGGCCAGAACCACCCCTCACACTTGCCATGTCCTGCTTTCCCAGCCATCTCCTCTGGGCCACTGTCAGACAGTGCTGGGCTGGCAGACCTTGCTTCTGGCTCAGAGTGTCTCATGTTCTGATTCTTTCTTTCTTTTTTAATTTTTAAGCTGCCACTCTGTTTCCTGATCTTTACAAGTTATAAGATTCTACCTCTTTACACACTACAAGACTACACCTCGCAGGGCTGTGGGATGAGCCCACAAAGCAAAGCTCTGATTCACCTTACTAAGAAAAACAGAGACTTTCTTTCCCCTGCCCTCACCTGGGACGTGGGATGATGTTTCACTGTAACTAGCAAGATTATTCAGGTAAGTAGCAAATATGAAAATCATTAATAACAAATGACCCATGGGGAATGACTCACTTCCCCACACATGGCTTTGTAGCAGCTCTCCAAAGGCAGCAGCAGGAGTACTTCCAGTTGGAAGGGACCTACAACCATCATCCCCTCCAACTGCCTGGCCTCTCTGGGGCTGAACACATCACTAAGGGTTCTCTAGGAAGCCTGTTCTGGTGTCTGACCACCCTCTGGGTAAAGAGGAGTTTCTGAACCTCCTAACACAGCTTTGAGTCACTCCCAGGTGTCGTGCCACTGAAGCCTGGGGAGAAGAGCTCAGCACCTCCCTTTCCACCTCCCCTCTTCAGGAAGCTGCACAGAGCCAGGAGGTCCCTCCTCCTCAGCCTCCTTCCTCCACACCAGGCAAACCCAGAGTCCAGCCCCTCTTCCCCTGTTCCCTCCAGCCCCACCACCTGTCCTCTGGACACATCCAAGTCCCTCAATCCAAAACAATCTCATCTGGTAGACCCGACTGTTTTCATACCCAGCCTAAGAGGTGTGCAGTCAGATAAAGGATTAAAAAGAAAACAATCAACAAACCAACACTTAGGCCAAGCAAGTCCTGTCCTTTCTCTCTGAGCTATGAAAATGCAGATTAATTTGGGGATTAAGGAGAAAACCAGGCCCCAGAATAACCCATTTTAAGGCAAGACCCACAGAAGAGGGCAATACAATTGCTCAAGACACAACAGTTCTAATTTTGTGGGTTCCTAAGCTGATGAAACACTAATCACAAGTTGTGACTTACTGGCAAAAGGAGAGGGTGTTTCCCCAGACACTGGTGAGGTACAATTCACAGGCTGAGATAACACAATCTCCCCATGGGCTAACAAAAGCTTGCCCAACTCCCCGGGGTGCTCCTTCTGTTCCTGAATCAATTCAGGGCTCCAGCAGCAGAGGTGATAAACATATGCCAGTAAAATCCTTGTCATGACTTTCCTGGAGTCTCTCTGGAGCAGAACATGCTGACTGTCAGGTCTTCCTTCCCATCAGGCTTTGGCATGAAAGGCACAACTGAGGATCTGGGGGTAGCATCTATTCAAGGCAAGGGGTTTGACTGCCCATTCTGCAGCAAACATGAGATGCTTTCCTCTGTCTTGTCCTTTCTTGCCTATATTCCTCATAATCCAATGCCTCTTACCCATATTCCTCATAATCCAATGCCTAAAATCACAATATTTTAGCATTTTAAAAGAAATATGGCACAGACAGGATGAATTTTAGTCGAGCAGCTACTGTGAATTCCCTCTAGGAGCTGCATGGCTGACACCATCAGTCTGTACATTACTCTGGATTTCTCCTGGCCCAAGTCTGTCTTGGCTGTCACATTTTATTTGGATGTCAGCCTATTTTCTACACTCAGCTGACATAATTCAGCATCTTCTTCCTACAGAAAAAGACCTTTCTCTGGATCAAGGAATGACAGGATTTTGTACTTGCTCAGAGAGTCACAAGTGGAAGAAATTTCTTTTCCCTCTGAACTGTTTCTGTAGGATCCTGAGCTCTGCTGATTAGCAGCCACCTTCACCACCCACAAATGGTTAGAAACCACTCAGCCCTTGTACCAAAATTCCACACCCAGGGTCACTGGTTATTAAGACCTGGATCAAAAGCTGGGTAAGATGCTGCTGAACACAAGCACTGGGGGATCAGTTACAGCCTCTTCCCTAAAGAGTCTCAACTACCAAGTTACTCAGCCAGGAAAACCAAAGGACAGGATAAAACCAGGAGATATTTAAGCATCAGTGCAGAGTCACAGAGTAGTTCTGGTTGGAAAAGACCTTTAAGGCCATCAGATCCACCCACCCCCCAGCACTGCCAGGGCACCACTGACCCCTGGCCCTCAGCACCACAGCTCCATGGGGGCTTGGAAACCCCTCCAGGGGTCACGGGGACTCCCCCCTGCCCTGGGCAGCCTGTTCCTGATTTGCCTCAGTGCTTTACAGTAGGTCTTTAGATGGGGAAAAAGATGAAACTAAGCAAGAAAAGAAAAAAATAAGGTTCAGAGGTTGAAAAACCCCCGCCAAAACAAAAGACTACTTCTTCAGGTTGACTCCACAGCTTGCTGCATGTGCAGCTCCATGGAAAAAACCACGTGGAGGCAGCTCAGAGGATGCAAAGGTGTGACAGCCAGTGAGTAGGGCAGAGGTTTGCCTCCAGCCACACTGCAGAATGGCAACTATTCCATCAGCATTTGAGTGTTCCCTCTAACCAGAGGAATTCTCTCTCCAGGGCTGTCCACCAGTTTCTTCTGAAAAGCATGAAATTTCCCCATCAGCTGCAGGAAAAACTGAACTGAAGAGCCAAGATAACCTTTAAGATCTGCTCCCAGCATGTTTTGCAGCAAGTGAAGTCACATAATGGGCACTTAAAAGGCACATCATCCTCAGACTTGCAGTTAGAGCACTGGAATCTTCCTAGAAGAGAGGAGAGGGTGGGGAAGAGGGGGAGAGAGAAAGAGAAGGGGGGGAAATGACTGAGTTCCAGTAATCACCTATGGAATTCCCATGCAGACCAGAAAACTGGTCTCCAGAAACCAGTGGCCAGCAGCTTCATGAGCTGCCTCAGCAGCACAATGCTTGGCCCACTTGTGCTGTTTCTTTGCAGTGACCTCACTCAGTCCTGGCTTTACAAGGAAGTCGTGGAGAAAAATCCTTAAGTTCTCAAGAAGCTATTAGAGCATTGTGCTGAAGACAATGAGGTACTCAGAGGCTGCACGCAGGGGGCAGAGAGTACAAACCCTGCTTGGCAAGGCACGGGGGCTGTTACTGCACCTGAGCAAACGCAGGCACGAGCCAGAGGCCTTTTAAGAGACCATCAGCAGAAGTCTTGTTTCTGTAACTTGTCTTTCTCCCCAGGTATTAGAGAATTCCACCCAAAAGCTCACCTCTACCTACCACACTCGGGCTCCATCTCCAGAGGGAAGATGGGCACAGCTCCAGAGCCTGGGGGAGGTCTCACTTGACCGGTTTCTTTTGGTACTTGGGTCTTTGGCAGGTCAAGTTTGCTTTTCTGGGTGAAGCAGGAGGAAATCTTCCTCTGAATTTTCTCTGCTGCATCACCCTTAGAAGTGGCTGCATCTGGTTATAAAAACAAACAGAAGCATTTAGAAGAGTGTGGTGCAGAACACAATACCCAGGCTCCACAAAACACAAACAGCACCAAGTTCAGGGAGCTCTCCTTGTACAAGAAGGAAAACACAATTTGAGTAACTATTGTTTTATGCCATGCTGCTTGGTAGGGGAAGTTTCTGACAGTCCCACATGCACTGCTACTGAAAGGGACCCTCTATACTGGAAGAGCTCAGGGGAATTCCTCCCAGACAGAGCAGATCTCAATCCACTCTTGCTCCTGCTCTTCTTGGATGCAAAAATTCTGCCTTCACACTTCACAATTGAAAGATGATGGCACTGTAATGATTTTTTAAGTGTTTCTTCACACTTCCCCATCTCCCACCACCTCTGTCATCCATCTGGTGGTGGTGTTCACACAGTTAGGACACGGCCAATCTCTCTGATCCTCCCTTACCCAGCCAGCACAGGGAGGCTCTAGCCCACAGCTAAGGCTGTTGGACATCACCCATCATCATAAAGACTCTAAACTTCAAATGTTCCTTCCCAACCTGGTACGTGGCTGTTTTCTTCTTTCATGCAGCAGCTCTCCAAGCTCTGAGAGCTCCCTTCACCTTGCACCTCCTGCTGCAGTTGCTTCTCCCCCTCACCACAGACCATTCCAGTCAGATCCTTACACGTCCGCTTGAACCGCTCCTTGTGGTGAGGACGCACGAACATGTAAAACCCTGGCCAGAAGAAAACACAGCCTGATGCAGAGCAAAAGAAATCCCAGCCTGATGCAGAGGAAAAGAAATCCCAGCCTGATGCAGAGGAAAAGAAATCCCAGCCTGATGCAGAGGAAAAGAAATCCCTGACTGTGGAAGTCCTGCAAGTGTCTCAGGCTGGTGGAACACTTTGGCTTTTGGCGGTTTTCTTGGGCAGAAGACAGGGGAGTATTCAGTCTTGAAAATGATCTTAGCTTACCTTGAAATTCTTCTGCTCCCTACAGCTGGGCATAGCCTGACCCTGCCCTTCACCCGCCACCTGATCTGGTGGGTAGGTGGGGACACGATACCCGAGCAGACTTTCTCAGAAAGGAAACTTCTTGCTCCTGTTTGGTTGACAAGGATTCACAACACACATGCAGAAATACTAAAAAATCCCTATTATGACTTGCTGCCAAGCACCAGCTCTACCACGAAGTCTTCTGAGGTCAAAAGAGTTGCTCAGGGAAGATCCTGAGATGATGACTCACAGTGCCACATAGTTCATTTCCCTCCCACTCTCCACTGTCTCAAGACTGATCTGCTTGCTAACCTGCCAGAAAGAAAGGTAAAAAAACCCCAAATATTTTCTAAAACTTTGGAGGCTACAACATCTATTGAAGGTCAACTGGCAGATTTGTTGTCACTTCCTAAAGACAACAACCCAAAGCACGCCAGATTTCCCAGCAGACAACGTTTGCATCATTTCCTGCAAGGGAGCTCACACCTGAGACCCGGGAGGAGGGGGAAGGGAGGTGGTAGAGCACCAGGCAAGATGTCTCATCGAGGCTATCAACAGCACCAGATAACCCCTTCTCTTCTGGTAAATGAGAAAGCCTGATGTGAAATTCTGAAAACTTGTCACTTCCTAAATCCTTTCATCATTAAATCCATGAAAGGAAGGAAAAAAAAACCAAACCCTTTCTGAGAAATAAAATTAATAGCAGCTTGAAATTCCTAGGTGGTTATGATAAATGATAAGGACACTAAATGATGACTCCATTCCATAACTATTCCCAGGTGAAGCTCTGGAGAAGAGCAGTGAACCAAAAGTGTGATTGCTTATCCCAGAAGCTGGAAGTGATGTAAGAGCTGAGCACCTGCAGAGCAATCAATGGTCAGGAGGAACATCAAGCTGGTTCAACAGTCAGCAGCATCTTAGCTAAAGAGTAAGCCCTTGTAGTAATTGAGGAGGAAAAATGAAGTCATTTGAAGCTAGCTTGTCTGAAGGTGAGGTCTGGAACTGCTGAGCTGTTGGCTGTTAAAAACATGAGATAATTTCTGATGCAACAGAAGTAACATTTGATAGCCTTGACTTCTTTTGGTGTTCTCTGACACATCTTTCCTGCTGCTCCAATTGTCTGGTTGGCTAAACCATAAACTGGAAGAGATGAAGCTTTTCCTAAAGGTGGAGAATCTGCAAACTAACGACCAGTTTTTTGTTTGTATGAGATCATAGAATGGCTGGAGTTGGAAGGGACCTCAAAGACCATCTCGTTCCAACCCCCCTGCCGCGGGCAGGGACACCTCCCACTAGAGCAGGTCACAGCACTCACATCTTTTCAACTCAATAAAAGAGATTTTCAGAGAAATCCCCTTACTTTGGAGGAGATGAAAGTCTTCTGGCCTCTCAGTGGTGAGGGCTGCTACGACTGCTATCATAGCATCATAGTTGTCTGTCCTCTTGTACGCCAGCAGCGCCTGGTGGAAGCGGCCGTACGTGCTGCTGCTCAGTGCCTGCTGCACATCCCTCAGGTAGGAGGCCCGCAGGACCTGCTGGGGATCTCTCCTGGAGCCTGAAGCCTTCTCCGTGTCTTTCCTTGGAGCTCGGCCGGCGTTCTGCCCTGAGAGACAAAGGACACGTGAGCAGGGCTTGGGGAGCCACAGACAGGTTACCCCTTTGGATCGACTCCTCTCTGCATTCAGAGGGGGGCTCTGGATTCCTGCAGAGCCACACACCTCCCTCCAGCCCAGACCTGCTCCGGGGGCAAGTTAACTCACTCCTAGCATCTGCTGGAGCTGCTTCTGATCTCTGGATGGTCACTAGGGACTGAGGAAAAGGGGACAGAGAAGAGCCTGTGCGTGGATGCTACGCTGAAGGGGCGGAAGCGCTTCAGACAGACAGCTAAACCAACTCTGCTGGCCTGGCACGTGGGCAAACAAACTGCTGAGAGCAAATTCACAGAACAGATTTCTCACTCCTTCCTAATACGAGCAGAAAAGGGCTGCGTGTGTCCGGGCGTGCTTCCCAGCAGGAAAGCATCCCAGCACAAGAGGGTAATTAACCTGAAGTAACGCAGGAGACGGCGCAAGAGCGACGTAAGAGCCCCTCAGGAGGCAGGAGCACTGTGGACATCCTGCTAAACCCCAGGGGGGCTTCTCTTCAAAGTGCCAGCCTTGGATTTATGACACGTTTTAGAGGAGAAAGTTCCCTTCTGCATATTGCAGGGGTAAAAATATGAACTATATGGTAAGAAAGTGATTTAAATTATCCAGCCACATCTTTTTGGAGCTTGAAAAGCTCTTTGGTGGAGAATATAGAAACCAAAGAAGAGAAAGTGGACACCTAGTGTGGGTGTGAGTTTTCTAATAAGCTTCTTCACGTTCACAGGAGTGTGCACAACACCACCACATCCATTTATTGCTATTTTCTCAGTTACTTTTAGTGGAAACAAGGGGAAAAAAAAGAATCAATCTTGGCGAACTTAAGGCAAAATGAATACAGAAGACTCTGTTTTGTTCAAATGTTTCTTGAAGTAGAAAACAAAACAGGAAAACAAGTCAAAAGGAACAACAGGGCCTCATAAATAAAAAGCTTTTAAAGCCTTCCAGGAAGGAAACATCAGCTTTTAATGTTTTTTATTATTTTCAAAAGAAAGGATTAGCCTTTAACTATTCTTTACCCTCTAAAGAAAGGCTTCTGAACTGTCCAACTGTCCTACTCATTTCCTCGTGAGAAACAAAACAAAATCCCCAGCTGTTCCCAGGAAGATAAGTAATGAAATCCTAACGGAGCCTTCGACTGAGGAGACAGATCCTGGACACTGGGAGAGGAGAGGGGAGGGCTGCACACAGCGGATCCCTGCGCTGCGAGCGGGGCTGCCAGGCTGTCCTGGCAGAAACACCAGGCTGCCCACACTGCCAAGAACACAGGAGGAGGAATTGTTTTCTTCTTACCTGGATTCCTGCTGACTTAGTCTAAAGTTACACTCCTTTAGGCGGCTCTTTCATCAGCCCTGGCCTGACTGGAAGCCCAGCTTGTGCTCAGCTCCCCTCTCCCCCACTGATGGATGCCAGGTCAGACTCCAGTGAGAGCTTCTGGCTCTTGTTGGTTTCTTTCATATCCACCTTGATTTAACTGGTTGGGTTTTGTGTTTCATTTTCTACAGTCTTTGCTGAAAATTCTGAGTCACAGAATGGTTTAGGGACCTCCAGAGGTCATCTGGTCCATCCTCCCTACACAGCAGGGACATCTCTGCCTAGGGCAGGCTGCTCAGAGCCCATCCAGCCATCAGCTTATCCTCCCTCCCAGCTACAGCCACTGGAGTCCCTGTGCAAGGTGATCACAAACCCCCAGTCAGCAGTGAGATAAACCCTACCTGGTGGGTCGTGGGACTGGTTTGGTTTTGGACACAGCATACCTGCAGTGTTCAGTCCTGTTGTCAAGTGGCATCCTCCCTGGTTCAAGTGGAGCCCAGGGTTTAGCTGAGCACACGAGTCCTTGGAGAGTGCAGTCTTCTGCTGTCTCTGTTTCTCCTCTGTCAAATCAAACCAGGGTGTTGAGAGTGAGTGTAGGGGAGGATGAACACAGCATGGTGTGTTCCAAAGCACACCATTCTGTACTTAAACCACCTGCATGTGCAGGTGCATTTGGCTGAGAGGAGGGGAGGGATGAGCTAATAACTCTGAAACCCTGAAAAAACCCAAAGATTTCAGGACATGCTCACCCTCTGTTCACAGTCCTGGTGGCACTAGAGAATCATAGAATGAATCATAGAATGCCCTGGGTTGGAAGGGACCTCTAAAGGTCAGCTAGTCCACAGCACTGCAGTACTGTGTGGGTAGGAAAGGGGGGACACAGTTTTTAAATGCACAGACTAGATTCCTGATTTAAATAGATCACAGGATGGTGGGGTTGGGAGGGACCTCTGGAGATCNNNNCTCCAGTTGTTTCATCATCTCTATAGCCTCTGTTGGACTCTCTCTAGTGTTTCCCTGCCCCAGTCTGCAAAATCCCCTTTTGGATCAAGTTGCATCACCAGTGAGCACGCAGCAACTACTGGGGAGGCACCTGCCCTCCCGGGGAGGCAGGCAGGAGGATGGGGCAGAGCAGAGACCCAGCTCTGCACCAGTTCAACCAACTCACCCTCCCCCCAGGCTTCTCTCCCCATTCCACACCTCCTGCCCTAGGACTGAGTAGCATCCATCAAACACCTCCACCCCTGGGGGGCCCAAGCCAGCTCCTCACCCATTTCCTTGGCCAGTATCTCCCTCTCTTCCCGCAGGAGGCTGTGCTCAGGTTTGTAGCCACAGCCCACTCCAGTCAGATTGCAGCACGCTTCATCAAACTGCTTCTTATGCTGAGGTCGAACAAACTGGTAAAATTCTTTGGTTGAGAGAAAGAAGGTGGGGGGGAGATGATAAAAAAAGTCAGTCCACGAGTAGCAAGCATCCCAAACCTACAGTGGCAGGACTTCAGGTTAAGTAACAGGAAGATAACGTGCAGTTAAATAACTTCAAGCTCCTGTGGTTCTCTCCTATTGCTACAATAAGCTGCCTCAGAGTTAGACAGGGGTCAGCTGTCATGCAAACTTCCAGCAATAGTATTCCCAGGAGGCAATAACTGCCATTTTTACCCTGTAAATACAAAGCAGCTTACCTCAGTGGAACAGGTACTGGCAGCAGAAGGTCCTGAGCTACCTCAAACCAGGAGGTTAAAATACCTGCTGGGCTGGCACTGACTATTTTCTTCCAGTAATATCAGCAAATGGAGAAACAGATTGTGGCTACTAAAAAATTCAATGCTCATACTGAGCTTCCCAATTCCTTATCCATAAAATTAACCTTAAACAGTTTACAAGATGCATAACTATGGGGGGTTCTTATGTTAATAGATGAAAAAGAAAAAAAAGTGAGACAAAAATCTGTTCATTTGCTCCCAAGTGGAGAGAGAAATGAAAATGCACGGAGAAGGCAAACTAGAAGTGGTGGTGGGACTATGCATGTGTGCCCAGACCACTTGCTTTACACTCCCTGGTATTTCACTAGAAATCTTATCTACATTTGTCTCATTTACTGCCCTAACACCCAACCCTGAGGAAGGCAGCCAGCCAGCTCGTACCACCACACGCTTGACCTGGCCTCTGAGGTGACAGGGAACAAGCTGGGCTACTTTTGGCAAACTTTAAAGTAACATTTAAAAAAAAAAAGCAAGCAAACCCAAGTTTAAAAGAACACAGCCTCCCATAGAATGGGATTTATCTTCTCAGGCCTGTCAGGATGCAAACAGCTGATCATCAGAGGGAGGAGATTTGCTGTGTGAACTGGGGATATGGAGAATGTTCACTATCATCATCATCCTGATGGGATGATGGCACCTCACCCCTAAACCCCTTCCCTCTGAACTACCCAAGCCTGTTTACAACAGCGGTCCCGGGGTCCAAATGCAGCAGGGCAGTCCCCCCTACCTCGTAACAGGACGTGCTTCTTCTCATCCTCCAGAAAGAGGGAGCTCATCTGAGATAGCATGGCATGGAAGTCATCTGTCTTCTTGTAGTGCTGAAGAGCCTTGGAGAAGAGGTCGTAGCTGTGCTGGCTGAGGGTGCCCCTCACTGTGGCGATGTACAGCGTCGCTCGCACCTTCTTCGGCTCCGCCGCCTCCGCCGCCCCGTCTCCTGCCTGGGAGCACAAGGGGGTGGCTCGAGGGGCTCCTCTCACACCCACAGAGGGGAGCAGTCCACCCACGGCTCTGCCAGCACGCAGAGGGGTGAAGGCTTTTGGCTAACTGGTGCCTGTCTCTTGCAGTTATGGTGATCACCGCTGGATCCATGGGCTATTCCCAGGATGATCCCAAACTGGCTTCAGTGCCGTGGAATAAACACCACTCTAACTGAACACAAATCTAACTGGCCCACCTCCTGGAAACACCCAGCTAACTGAAACCCAAGCCTCTGAAGCAGGAGACACAAAGAACAGAAGGTGTTCAAGCCCTTGGGTTCCTCTAGGACACTTCCTGAGGACACTCATGCCCATGAGCGAGCCGGATTGCTCTCTCACCTTGGAAACATTCCTCTGCAATCCCCAGCAGCAGGGACTTGAAAAGGATTCAGAACAAGCCCTGCTTTCTGAAAGGGACCGTGCCTTACAATGCACTCACACACTTGGCACACACACACTGTCAGTCCCTCCTCGCGTGGCTCTGGGACAGAGCCTGGCACCGAGGAGGGCTTCAGGGGCACGAGTGCATTGCTCATTTCTCCAGAGGGTCTCAGGGCTGTTCCTGAGGCACAGACCCCCCTCACGGGAGGGGGATGCTATTCACCTCCTCTGGACACCAGCTTCAGACTGTTCCTAGAGGAGGCAGCCAAGTCACATTGCACAATTCTATTCTTAGGAGAAGGCTTCCTAAGACAAATGACAATCACTCCAAACCTTGAGGGCTAGACTGACTCATTATGACATCAGATAGCAACAAACTGCAAACACAACCTCCTGCAAGGAGCCCTGCTCCTGCTGCACACCTTGAATGTTGTTATCTGCTTCAGGATCTATGACTACTTCCAGCAGTTTCATTTGCTGGCTGCCTGGGAGCACCCAGTTAGGACAGCACCGTGGACAACTACACAGCGGTGCCTTGTGACTCCCAGCTCCACCAGCACCTGGACTAGATCATGGTTGTAGGTCCCACCCAACCAAACTATTCTATTGTCACCAAGTAGAACAAAGCCACCCCTCACACCCTGTTGGTGGGAGATGTTGTTCACAAGGTGCTTCCACCTACTAACCCCACCCAGGCCTGCACTTGACTGGTTTTGTGATGCCTGGAGTTGAGAAAGGGCATGACAGTGACAGATTTCAGACATCTGTGGCTGAATATTTGCAATTGGAAGTAAAAATGGAATTGTTTTGGCATCAGTCTTCTATCTGCCTGGAAATGTCCCAGTCAAAGGAAAGCACAGATCAAAGGGATGGCACGGGCGGATGAAAACACTTACTGTGTTGCTGATGAGCTTTATTCTCTTCCTTCCTCCCTTCTGCTCATCTGTTAACCTCTTCTCATACTGAAGGGAAAGTGTTGACAGACGGTGTGCCTGTGAAGATTAAAAAGAAAAGAGGAAAGGTCCAAAAACCACGTTTTTCAAAGTTATTTCCATTTCATTTGGCCACTTCCAGGAGTAAACCTTGTTAACCCAGCTTGTGACCCCATTTGGGAGAGTGAAACAAGTCAACCTAAACTCTTGCAACAGAGCCTGGGACACATACATGTTTCTAGAAGGTAACCACTTACTGGACAACTCCCAGACCAGAGGAAATTAAGGACAAAGTTGCTCTTGAGGGTGCAGATTCCCAGTTAAGCCCCTTCCCTTTCCTGCCTGGAAACACTTCTGAAGAAAGTCTCTGTCAGGCTTTTCTTGGGGTACCAAGAAGGGAAATCTGTCAGTCTTGTGGAAAGCATCAGGGTGGACAGGAGGAGCCAGTAGCACAAACACTTGTGGCCTGACAAGCTCTTGAGCATCTCCCATTCCCAGTAACACAGAATGTGAGGTCCCTTCCAACCTAAGCCATTCTATGAATACCAGAGAGTCCAACAGAGGCTATGAGGATGATGAAGGGACTGGAATGTCCTCAATGAGGGAAGGCTGAGAGCCCTGGGGCTGTTCAGCCTGGAGAGGAGAAGCCTGAGAGGGGAGCTGAGGAATGGTTCCAAATCTCTGCAGGGTGGGGGGCAAGGAGAAGGGGCCAGGCTCTTGTCAGTGGTGCCCTGGGGTAGGATGAGGGGTAAGGGACACAAACTGGAACCCAGGGAGTTCCACCTCAACAGGAGGAGAAAGTTCTCCCCTGTTCCAGTGACAGAGNGTTCCAGTGACAGAGCCTGGCCCAGGCTGCCCAGGGAGGCTGTGGAGTCTCCTGCTCTGCAGCCTTTCCAGCCCCCCCGGCTCTGTTGCTGTGTGGGCTGCCCTGGGTGACCCTGCTCTGGCAGGGGGGTTGGACTCGATGGTCTCTAGAGGTCCCTCCCAACCCCACCATCCTGTGACTTATGATAGGTGCAGTAAGCCAGAAAAACAATCAAAACCAAATTCTTCCTCCTGACCTATGTGAAGGTACCACCTTGAATAGCAGGGTCCAGAAGGGATGAGGTTTCTGGAAGACTAGTTTCCAGAAGGCACATGTCACAAGGAGATCTGATTCAGGGGAACTGTCAGATCATTCTTTAAAGGGATTGAAAGACTCTATTTGATTTTGAGATGACAAAGACTTCTCCTCTTCTTTCTCACCCCAAGCAAATTGTTTCAGAATGACAGCAGCTACAATTTCCATTGCTGAGGGAACAGGGCACAGTAAAACCTTGACACAACAGCACCACAGGTATTACGAGGATGGTGAAGACAGACAGGAAAGCAAACCAAGCCCGTTATCAGTCTGAGCACGTCTCAGGACTACACTCCCCAGCTCTCTGGGGCCAGAGGTCACCAATTCAGGTCAGCCCCACCACTCTCTGCAAGCCACAGATGAACAGCAACGCCGACTACAGCAAGCAGTCATGAGCTGACTCACTGCTGAGCCACTAGGACCATCAGCTTGTCTGACCTCAGGAAAGGCTGAACTACACCAAAAGCAGTGCAGCTGTGCTAGCAAGACACCGTAGCTGGGTTACTAAGCCCCTGGAGATGGGCCAGGTCTTCCAAAGAATAAGTTCTGGTGTCTACACTGTAGCAGCCCATGGGGGATGGAGCCAATTCCTCATCTAGCTGCACACAAGTTAAATCTTCTCTGGCTTCGCCTGTTTCTCCAACTTGTACAATTCCTTCTGTTTTGTGGATGTCTTTATCCATCTTCCTTAGGCCTCCTTNAACAAACTGCAAACACAACCTCCTGCAAGGAGCCCTGCTCCTGCTGCACACCTTGAATGTTGTTATCTGCTTCAGGATCTATGACTACTTCCAGCAGTTTCATTTGCTGGCTGCCTGGAAGCACCCAGTTAGGACAGCACCGTGGACAACTACACATTGGTGCCTTGTGACTCCCAGCTGCAGGGGGAGTTAACTGTTTGGAGACAAGGCAAAACAACAATGCACAACTGCAAACCTA
>VWZY01005046.1:45762-75185 GCA_013399075.1 Chloroceryle aenea | reverse complement strand
TGCTGAGCCACTAGGACCATCAGCTTGTCTGACCTCAGGAAAGGCTGAACTACACCAAAAGCAGTGCAGCTGTGCTAGCAAGACACCGTAGCTGGGTTACTAAGCCCCTGGAGATGGGCCAGGTCTTCCAAAGAATAAGTTCTGGTGTCTACACTGTAGCAGCCCATGGGGGATGGAGCCAATTCCTCATCTAGCTGCACACAAGTTAAATATTCTCTGGCTTCGCCTGTTTCTCCAACTTGTACAATTCCTTCTGTTTTGTGGATGTCTTTATCCATCTTCCTTAGGCCTCCTTAGATATTCCCCAGACACTCCCTGCCCCTCCACACTCTCCCCCGGGCATTCTTCTCCTAATCCAATGCTTTGGTCTGTTGCAATAGCTGTTCCTGGAGTCCCCACGCTGCTCATCAGCCAAACTGCAACCCAGCAGTACAATACTCCTGCTGCTGGCAGCCAAGCAAGGGAGCTACTCCACCAGCAAGTGCAAACAGGGCTGCTGGGAAAGCAAGAACACAGCCTATCCCTGATGTATGAAAAATACCAAGGCAAAAGGAATGAAAATGAACCGCACGGAAGGAAATCTGTCGATATTTCACGATGAGAACTTGCAGATCAGTGCCAGTTAGAGGGAGATTTCTTGGCAGAGGGTTTAACCACTACTCTCAACTCAAACCCACGGTGCTTTAGAGCCTACAAGTTTTACTCCTCAGCAGGTACTCTGCTACACCACTGCTGTTACCTTCTCCTCTCCAGACAAGTCACCTTCCCCCTCTGCATCTTTGCTGCTCTTCTCGTTGCGCTCCAACGCATCCAGGAGTCCAACACATTGTCTTCTGGGGGAGGTGAGCTCTTGTTCGTATTCCATGCACAGGCTGGATGCTCCATCTTCATTTCCTGGCATCACAGTGCAATACAGATGAGAGATTAACATTCCCCATCATCCCTCACATTCTCTTTGAGCTAGTAATACCTCCAAACCTTACGCAGCCATCCACAAAGATGTGCTGGTCTATTTAATCTTCCACATCTTCCAAAGTTGCATTATATGACTCAGTAAAACAACTGCTTTGGTTAACCACTCCCAAAGTTGCTCAAGTATTTGTTGTCACAACCTGGTGGACTCGTCTCAGAGTTTGCCTTAAGTGGTGGTGACATTTAACCTTAAAATGGCTTTGGGTCTATGGGAACAAACCCAGTCTCACTGCTACAGCCATCTGCACTGAACTCCTTCAGCTCTGTGGATTTCCCCCAGACTCAGTTCCTGTTTCTAACAGATGCTGGAATGGAGTAAGATTTATTATTTTTAAGCCTGCCATTCTCTGTAAGACACATCACTCTCAGGCCCCAAGAACACACATCCTCAGGACCCAGGCTCCAGGTACATCTGGGTTTAGATTTCAGAATTTAGAGCTGCAGGAGTGTGAAATCACTATCAGCTTGCTGCTCCTCCATCTGTTCTCTTCAAATCTGCTGCCACTCTTCTGGGGAATCACTGCAACAGTCAGCCACTATGAAAAGTCTCTACCTTCAGAAGAATGGAAGCATGATGCACTATAGATTTAGGTCAGGACAAGGAATCTTGAACAAAAACCATGACCACAGGTGTGGGTTTGATGTTCCAGCAAGTGCAAGGCAGCTGAAAAGCTGAACTCAGAGAGGCAACGAAGCTTTTTCCTTTCCCCTCCAGCCATACATTCCAGCCCACCCCAGGAGATGGATCCTCCAGTCATGTGGCTGAGAGGTAAAGTGGTTCAGTGCTGAGCTGTGCACCCTCTGATCCTTTCCTTTGGTCTTTGAGCTCTCCCTTGCATTCACTCCCATTCTGGCTTCTAGTCTCTTGCTTCTCCTTGTTTGGTTCAGCTGTAAACAAACCCCATCTACCTGTGAGGACCCAAACCTACCTTTTCTTTTCCTCTTCAAACTGGGAACATGATCATCCAAGTTCTTGGCTTTTTTCAGGGGTTGGATCTGCTCAGAGGTAGATGGTGCTGCACTGGTTTCATGCAGGGATCCAGCAGAGCCAGAAGGACATTGTGGCAGGGGTTGGGGCATCTGCAAGCAGGTCACAACACATTACAGTAGGCAGAAGCTACTCTTCCACTCCACTTCCTCTGCAACCAAAAATCTCAGCAGCAACCCACAGAAATCTTCCCAAATAACCCTTTGAGAGCTGGTTAAGCTTTCTGGATCTATGTGCTTAAAAGAAAGCAGCAAACCTATCAAATACCTGGGAAGTGACATGGGTGGATCAAGTGTAGTAAGCAGGCTTGGCACTGAGTGACCTGCATGACAGGAAAAGGCTCACAACACTCCTTCCTAAGACAACTGCTTCCTAACACAGCTCCTTCTGCCAAAGCACACTGGCTCGTGGATCTTATTTACCATGAAGCTCCCATTTGTGACCAGAAAAGACCATCAAGTCATCCAGTAACATCCATCTGTAACTTATTTTTTGAACAACTTGTATTTGGCCAAAGCATCTTCCAGGAAGCCATCCAAGCCTGCATGTAAAACTGTGTTTGTTTTCATCTTCATCTCCATTTGGGGCACAAAGAATTCCCCACTCTGGCTCCCTGCCCGTTTCTTGCTGTGACATTCTCCAGTCAATTAGAAAGCATTTTTACAACACTGCTTTTTAAATCAAGAAACTATTACTGAGGAAAAAAAAGCTTCATGCTGAGAGAGAAGCTACATTAGTAAAGATGACCCAGTGATGAACTGTGCTGAGAGATGGGTTTGTCCCCCTCCTAAGAGCAGTGCAGATTTAAATGCAAGGGTCTGACATTCTTCCACCCATATCCCCTCTCCTGAGCTTTCCAGTATGTGCCTGCCACCCCAGGAAAGCTGTGTTTATTTAGGAGGAACTGGAAAAGGAAGGGTTTTTGTGATCTAACCCACTGAGCTGCCCAGCATGACTCCACATCCCACCCCTGCAGAAGGATGAGGCACAGCTCTCCTGCGGAGCTCCCCACGTTCAGAAGTGACACGTGATTCCCACCTGCTTTAGCACTCCTAGCTTCCAGTGCTACCAAAACCCATTAAGAGACAAAAAAAACACCCCAAGAAGTTTTCAAGATGCTCACAGTTTCCTGGGCAACACGGAAGAAGAGGGAGACACTTCTGACAGCACGGCCAAAGTTGTCGTAAACGTTCACGTAGGGGCGGACCCAGGCCGGCAGTTTGCCTCGGACATCGCCAGTGCTGAACCTGGCAGGAGTGGCAGAGGAGGGAATTGTTCCCCAGGTTGGCCTGGGTGAATTAAACCCAGGCCAGATCAGGGTCCCAAAGGAGGAAGGAGGAGCAGCAAGACAACAGAAGATGGTAACAGTGCAGTAAATACAGTGGGGTTGTCTGCACCCGGGAGGTTTTGTTGCTCATAGAACACAAGCTGTTAGAGAAAACTCTGGTTGGAGAAGGCTGTGGCTGATATCAGCACATGTCTCTCAATCCCCAGACCCGTGCTGGGACAAAGGTGGCTGTGCTCCAGGGGCAAGGACTCACCTGTGGTCGCAGAGGAAGATGGCCCCGTAGTCTTGGCGGTGCCTGATGACCCTGCCAATGGCCTGGTTGACAGCCCGGGAAGCTTGCTGGCTGTACCACTCTCGCCCAGAGAGATACTGCAAGAGGTGTTGGGGGCAGAGTGAACATTATTCACCAGGTAAAATGTATTCTCCGTGCTCTACAGTCACTATTTCTTTCTAAAGAAAGAGTAATTAAAAGCTATCCCATGAGATCTACTGATAAATGTCTGAAAGTCAAGGAAAAGCAAAGAGAGGTTGAGTCGAGCACATGGAAAACTGGAGTCATCTGCAGCTTGAGGGGCTGGTCAGTGTGTGGTGCACTGACAGCCCTGACAGGGCAAGAGAGTCATCATGTTATTCAAGACCTGCTGGCTATCCTGCAGGACAATGAACTGAACTGGGAGTGTCATTCACTCTCATGCCTGAAGCAATAGGAAAAAGGAGGATAAGAAAAGCCAAAGGAGGATAAGAAAAGCCAAAGGAGGATAAGAAAAGCCAAAGGAGGATAAGAAAAGCCAAAGGAGGATAAGAAAAGCCAAAATCCCCAGAAACAAGAGGGAGGAGAAACCTGGATGGACCTGCAAAGAGCCAAGAGTGAGAGCTGCCTGGCATTACCTGTGCACCTGCACCACTTCTTCTCATTTCATCCAGGAACTGCATCTTCAGAACCACCCTGGGCTCCATACGAGGGGGAAATGGAAGGCCAGTAATGATGACCCCTCGTCCATTCATGTCTGCAAAGTCCAAGCCTTCACTGGCCTGAAGAGAGAGTTTTCCATTAGCCAAAGGACTTGGAAGTGACATTTCAGAGCAACTCAGCAGTTCCTGGCCTTTTTTCTCCATTAAATTAAATCCCTGGCTAAGCAGAGTTTTTGAATACGAGTAGTTTAAACCAGATTGGTTTGTATTTTTTGCTTTTATTATGGTGACTTTCATCTTACCTTCTTGCTCTAGGAGGCCCTGGACAAAGCATACATCAGCTAACACCATTAATGTCTGTGGTTTATTCCTGGGGAAGCAGCAGAGCTGTTTTCAGAAGGCATCTTAAATGCCAGTCTGTTGACTCTATTTAAACCTTCCCTACCCTGAACTGTTCTCAAGAAGACAGCAAAATCCTTTCAAAGCAAGGATGGAAAGCTACCAGCCAGCTGAGAGAAGAGAGGCAGCTTTAGAGCTTTGGACAACACACCTCTTTGGGTTTAACTCCACAAATATTTCCAGCTTTGCAGTCGTTCTTTTACCCTGTGACCACAACAAACTAAACCATCCATCCTTCAACCTCCCACTCCTGCAAGGTGTGATCTCTCCCCAGACTCTCCTCCTCCTGTTGCTGGAAGGACAGGGGCATTCAGATGAGAGCCCCCCCCAAGAGAGCTACACCTTCTCTTCTCTGATCCAACAGCCTCTTAGGAGGCTGGGACCAAAGGTTCAACAGAAGGTGACTCTTGAGGAAGCAACAGCAAAAAGGCTCCAAGAGCCATTCATGCTTTTGTGAATGCCTCCAGTGATAATCATCAAGCATTTATCAGCACTGGAAAACACAAAGGAAAGGTCACCAAATGTGTCTCTCCAGGCAGCCTGAGGTGAATGGAGATTTTTTTACAGCTAAGCAATATTTTTGGGTTTAATCAGTGTTCTAGTATGTTTGATTACTAATGTTTCCTTCAGTTCTCCTCCAAAAGTCATTCTTCCATTTAATGGGTTGAGCTCTTGGTGAGCAGCCAGCAGGAGATGGAAGTGTGATGCTCATCCCCTGTGAGGAACTCAAGGATGTCTCCCTTTAGTAAAGCCAGCAACGAGGCAGATGTCAACTTGACAGAACTCTCTCAAGGCTTCAGGGCATCCTATTTCTTGGTGTGTTGGAGTTTCTTCCCCACGTGTCATTACAGACCAATAACAGAAATGTCCTGAGATCCAGAATGATGGGGTTTCCCCCATCAGCCATCATCTGAGCTCAGGTGAGACACATTCCCAGCTCCCTTACCTTGCCCCGACACACTGCCAGAAAAGCAGCTCCGTTGGACTTTGGACAGACAACTTGATCATAGTAGGCATCCATTACCTAAAAGATAAACTAGTTGAAGCAAGAGCAGGAGCAGTATTATCCTCTGGCCATGCCTAAGTGGAAGGCTGTACCAAGTAAATTTGACTTGTACACAAAGATCTAAAAGAATTAATTTGTCTTACTACAATTCCCTTTACTATTTGCAAACGTGAGAAGCTATTTGCTTTGCAAACCCCTTAAGTTGTTGTGAAATCTAGACTATATCTGGGTAAGTAGAAGATTAATGTCAGCTATTGCTGATGAGGAGATAAAACATGGGCTGTCCTGGGTTTTTCCAGATCTTTGAGTAAAATGAGCAAAGCAGGGAAGTAATTTGAGGATATTATTTACTCCGAGCAGCTATAAATCAACCAGATGACACTGCACAATTCCTCAACATCCCAAGCATGGCAAGCAAATGCCCAGCAGACAATAAAAGCTGCTGAGTCCTGCAGTGACAGCTCCCACCATCTCCATCAGCCAGCACCCAGGGATGTCAGCCGCGGCCGTGCCCTGCACAGCTGGCTGCCAGAGCCAGGGAAGGACCCCACAACTCTGCTTCAAAGCAGCAATCAGAGTTTTAACTTCATCCTAGGAGAAAATCTGGGTGTTCCATAGCCACACAGATCTCAGAGAAGGTGTTTAACCAGAAAAAGGGGCTCTGAACACGTTACGGGTCCGGAATGCAAATAGCCAACCTCAGCAAAGCTCCCTTTGTTCCTGGGTTCCACAAACATTGGCTTCACTTCTTCTATTCTTTTGGCAAAGTCGTGCTCCTGTTAAACACACAGCAGACATGTCAGAAATGGCCACGTCAAAATAAGGACAGGCCACAAGTGCCCACGAGCAAGGAAACACTCAGGAGTGGTCACCGGAGAGGGGCAATCCTACCCCTGGCCGCTGCAGCTCAGACACGGAGCAGACATGAGATCCATTTCTTTTCCCAAGGCCCCCCTCCCAGAGAGCCCCTCTGCCACGTCCCAGAGTTCACTTTGCAGGAGGAGAAGCATCTAAACCAGAATGGTTGCACCAGGTCTCACCAGGGACGCTGGCATCACCAGCCCAGCTCTTACAGAAGCTACAGTTGCAAGTTATAAATGAAAAAGAAACACTCCTAGTGGGATTTTTTTCCCCTAAGACCAGCTGTAGGTTGGAGGTTTAATAAAGAGAAGCCTGGCGAGCTTCAAATGAACTCTGAGATCAGATGGGATGCTGTCTTCAGATTCTTCTGGGTTTGGTTTGTGTATTGTGATCAAAATAAAAGAAGCCTGAGCTGGGTTTTTACTTCTTGGGTTTTCTAATTTACAAATTCTTTGTTAATAGTAACTATCATGGTTAGACAGCAGGACTACAAACTGATGTGTGACCAAACCTCCTAATAAAGGCAGGGCAGTCAGCATACCCTCCAGTATTCCAGGCTCTTATCCATGACTGGGTAGGAGGGGAAGAACACCAGCAGCCCGTGGGGCACGACTCGCACCAGGTTACCTGCAACGAGACAGCCAAGGGAGCAGCTGAGGGTGCTCCTTTCCTCCTGGGGTGGAGAACAGACTGCAGGGGACAATAAACAGCACGGGTTCCTTCCAGAACCTTTGGTGCTTTCCTGACACGAGTGGTTGGGTATTAGCTGTTCCATTTTTTAAACCATTTCAGTAATCCTGACATTGCAGATCCATTCTTAGATCATCTCCTCTCTTTGTCTGCTGCAGTCTAAACATTCAAGGTGATGGATGAGGCACCACTGGGTTGCTTGGAGAGTTTTCTAGTCAACAGCACAAAGCTGGCTGGAAAACCCCCACTGATCTGGGGTTTCAATGGCACCTTCCAGGGCAAGCTGAGCACCTCAGAGCACTCTCCTCCATTTCCTTCAAACACTGCTGGGTTGAATGGATCCTTTCAATCCTATCTCAGCCAAGCTACAGAAATGCTCTTCTTCCACTCTGGCCTCATGTGTGGAGAGTGCTGTGGCTCTGCTGTGTTTGTAAAACAGCACCAAGACAAGAAACACCAACTTAAGGCAGGCTGGACAGGGTGCCTTTAAATGTGTCACATGAAGTTGTGTTGACTTCTCCTGATCCTTAATTGCTCTGCCAACAGCACTCAGCTCCAGCACCTCCATGCACTGATCTTCTAGTTTGTGCCACTTTGACTGTTTAGGAACCACCAAACCCAAACACCAACAATAGAAACTAATTCCTAACTTGGAAATATTCAACCAACTCATTTTTGTACTCAATTACTGCTGTCAGCTGCCTGAGCAACCAGGAGCACACAAAGCCAGGGAGCACTCACAATGCTTCACCTTCCTCTGGCTTATTCCAGCATCTTGAATATTTCTCCTCCTAAAACTCCAGTGCAAGATCCCATTTCTGAAACCCAGACACTTCACTTACCAATTGTTTTGCCCAGGGAAGATAAATAATCTTCTGAAAACCTACAAAGAAGAAAAGTGAAGTAACATCATTGTATTTCCCTTCCTCTGCCTATCATACATCCTGACTTCCTCAGAGAGTCACCTAAACCAGCACCCCCACCCCCCCAGCTGCTCTCCTTCCTCTGGCAAGCACCCACACCAAGGGCACTAAATTAGTAACACCATGACCACACCTTGCTGTTGCTATTAAATATGCTAATTATTAGCCCTGAAGATGATCTAAACTTCACTAGTATCAAAATGCAACACGTGGAAATGGGCAGCCACACCAGTTCTATGAGTAACAGCAGCAATTCAGAGAGGAGCTCTGCCAGAACAGTCTGCAGATGCTGCCAAAGGTTGACTAATGGGACAGCTAGTTCAAATAATTATTGATTAGTTTGGTGCAGTGAGGCTGCAGGGACAAAAGGAGGGGGTTTGGTTACTAGGGTTATTATTTACTCATGACATAAGCTAAGTAAATGACTCTGGTCTTGACTGAAGAAGTCCTGCTCTACAGGAAGCAGCACTGAGAGTGGTTGGGCACTGCCCAGGGAGGTGGTGGAGTCACCATCCCTGGAGGGGTTTAAAAACCAAGGAGATGTAGCACTTGAGGCTGTGGTCTAATGGTGAGGGAGATGTTGGGATGAAGGTTGGACCTGATCCTTGAGGTCCTTTCCAACCCTAATGATTCTGTGATGTTCCCTCCAGCCCTTCTTGAAAAGTCACTGGTTTTCTCACAGCTTTGTGTTTAGCTTTGCACGCTGCTTTCCCAGGAATCTCACAGATGCAGGGGCAGAAATCAACAACAAAAGGAACATATTTCTGTTTCTGAGACCTGTAAATAGGCTCTTCAAGCCCAGCAACCACTGCAAATTCCCTTCCCTCAGAAAACAAAGGTGTTCTAGCCCTTGGCAGGGGGGATCCCACCCTTCCACCTCTGAAAGGCAGAACCTGCCCCAAACCAGACCAAAAGAGCACATCGAGCTGCTCCAAATGAAAAATGCAGTCTTAGGGGTTTCCAGATTTCTCCTTCTCTGTAAAAATCAGCTGCAGGTGCTGAGTCCCACTCCAGTTCTGAGGAACAGCTGGCATTTCACCCCTCCCACCCCTGTTTTTCCCTCCAGTAAAAGCTCTTGGAGATCCATCATCTCATTTTTCTGTATTGCTGAAAGAGCAAAGCCCACAGCAGGGTAAAGAACAGAATTCTCTGCCAGAGGTTAGTCCAAGGTGTTGGAAGTGAAATAGATTTAACAAACCATCAAAAAGAACCCCAAAAGCCAAATCCAACAACAAAGCCAAGCCCAGGGAGTCCTACAGCTTGGGCAAGGAGTGAAGGCCTCTGCCAGACCCTCAGTGGGGCTCCTGGGTGATGGCTGCAAGTGGAGGTCAAAGATGAGGCTGGCCAGGGCCACTGAAGATTATTTGTGTGCACTCTGTGGCCTGACACTTGATCTCCTCCAGCCCTCCAGGTCTACATTTCACCAGCAGTGGTTAAAAGGAGCTGTCATTCAGCTCCCTGCTTATCCAAGAACCACAGAGACCACTTATTTCACCTCCTGGCACCCTCCTGTAGGCAGAACCCAAACTGTTGGAACCCAAGACTTGAAAATAGAATTCCCCATGGAAGTTCATTACCTCCTTTCATAGGTAGAAGTGAGCACAGCTCCATCAGGTCCCTTAGGAATGATCCCGACCCAGAGCTGGTGTTTTTCAATAACATGAGGATTCTCCAAGCAAACAGGAAAGGGGCTAAAGAAACACAAGTGAGAGACCAGTCATAGTCAGTGGATCAGTCCCTACTGACTACCAGTCCAGAGCACTCGAGAATCCTGAGATGAAACCTAAAATCCTGAGATGAAACCTAAAATCCTGAGATGAAACCTAAAATCCTGAGAGCAGACTGTGTGTTTCCATGGGACTGCTCACACATCCAGGTACTCACATCTGCATTTCCATTGTGAATGAGGAGAGGGGGGACAGAGTCCCACTGGTGAGGATGATTGTCCTGACTCCCTGTCGAACGAGCTCGTGCATGCTGTACCCGGGGCTGAAACACCAATAGCTTAAGGTCTTTCCTGCATCAAACCAAGAGAAAAAGAGAAAAGCCAGGCTGAAAGTGGAGAAATGAGACTATGACTCACGAACACCACACTGCAGTGGAACTTGTGAAAAGTAAACCTGCTGGCACCTGAAGCTGAAATTCCAGCTGTACCGTACGTTCCGATTCGGTCCTGCCCGGATTTCATTGCTGGGTCCCTTCAGAATATGGTTTAGAAGGTCACAATTTGAGTGGCTTATACTTTGAATCCACAAAGGGTCATTGAAAAGGACAGAGAGCATCAGCTCCTTGTGTCAGCAAGTTACAGGCAGATGGAGCAGCTAAACCAACTCAGCCCTCCATACAGAGTACTGGGATGAAGGGAAAATTACTGAAGCTACTAAAAAAATAATTAAAATAATTAAAAAATCAAATCTCCACCCCATCTCCTCCTTGAAAAGAGGAAAACCCCCTTCTCCATCAGGAATTTCCAGTGGCTATAAACCCCACACCCAAACTTTCCATTTTCCTCACCCTCAGCTGCCAAACCTTTCACTTTCTGCTCAAATCCTGTTGGATGTGGGTGCACAATGGGACACTGAAACAAAAACCTGGCATACTAGAAATTCTCTGCAGAGCAGATCTAAAGCCAAAGGGCTAAAACACCTTTGTCATTTCTTCCACCCCCCAGCTCACAGCTGCACCATTGCTGCTCTTGCTGCAAACTTCACAGCAGCTTTTCAGAGCCTGAGTCAAAGGAAGAAGAGGATCAAACAATCATCTGCTCAAGAAGAGGAGCAGCTAAACCAAGTGTCAGCTTTTGCTGCTGTTTCCAATGCTGGCATCATTAGTTTCTGTTTAAAAAAATTAAATTATCAAGTAGGTAGGATCCAGATACCGTGTGCATGTGTTTTAAATGCACATGCTTCATTCAAAGAGTGTTTTCAAAAAGGAGCTGAGAGTTTCAGGAAATCCCCAGTAAGACGTGCCCAGTGACTCACTCCCTGCTTAGAATTACAAGAGAACATTTATTTTAAGCTAAAGTTTTCTCCTTTCACCTCGCTGGGGCGAATCCATCCCGACGATGGAATTAGTGTAAGCTACATGCTAAGAACTGGTGTAAGTCACAGCTGGGATCTGGACGTGGGCAGGCCAGGAAGTAGCTACAGACAAGAGCAAAGTCACTTATGGCAGGAACCTAACAAATTCCAGTATAAAAAGCAAACTGTGCTGCTACAGAATGGCCTGGAAGGGAAGGCCACCCACCCCTTGACGTGTCCCTTGGCAGTGAGAGTGGTGGGCACTGGAATGGGCTGTCCAGGGAGGTGGTTGAGGCCCCAGCCCTGGAGACACTCAAGGTGGGGCTGACAGAGCTCTGAGCACCCTGCTCTAGGTGAGGATGGCCCTGCTCTCAGCAGGGGGTTGGACTGGATGGCCTCTGGAGGTCCCTTCCAGCCCAGACAGTTCTGGGATGTACTCCAGTCTGTGACCTCACGGGACAGCCAGGCAGCAGCTGCCAGAGGAGTTGGGCTTGTAGCACATTTTTAGCCTGTGTGTTCTGCAATTATGCCTTGAAGCTTTATATAAAATCCATTTTCAAGGGCTTGTTCAGCAGCAAGAACTGTTGGAGGTGACACAAAGTGGATCTCTGCAGCAGCTTTCTCCACTCCTGGTAGAAGGAAAGGTGACCCATGGAGAAGTGGTTTGCTAATAGTTCACAACACGGTGGTTTAGAGCAAACCAAGCATTTAGAGAGCATTATCTGAACTGAAACAGCTCAATACTGCAATCCTAAGTGGCTCTGTGTGCTGAACCTGTAGCCAGGGAGGACATCCCATCAGCTGCCCCAGGCTCAGCCACTCTCACCAACTACAGTCCCGAGGGAATTACAGGGCAGGTGAATACTTTCCACAAGCCCCTTTGAAAACAGCTGTTGGAGAAGGTTTGCCTTGTGCCTAGGCTATAGAAATCACTCCTGTCTACTTCTATACTCTGCTATACCACAGGAAACTGGAGGCTTGATCAGTCTTGTCCAGCCTCTGCTAGTCTCAACAAATTTCTACCCCGTTGCAAAGGTGCTTCCAAACACTGGGGTTATTGGAAAAGCAAATCTGTCCCTGTCTACTGAAGCACAGGCAAATTCTGTGACTCCTTTTTATCAGTTCTGTGTAGAATCAGAGAATCATAGAATGTTAAGGGTTGGAAAGGACTTCAAAAGCTCATCCAGTCCAACCCCCCTGCCAGAGCAGGGTCACCTAGGAACAGATCCAGGTGGGTCTGGAACATCTCCAGAGAGGGAGACTCCACACCCCCCCTGGGCAGCCTGTTCCAGTGTCCATCACCCTCACTGTGAAAAAATTTCTCCTTCTGTTCCTGTGAAACTTCCTATGCCTCAGCTTCCACCCATTGCCTCTTGTCCTGTCATCAGGCGTCACCGAGCAGAGCCTGGCTCCCTGCTCCTGACACCCACCCCTTATGTATTTATAAACATTGATCACATCACCACAGAATCACAGAAACCCTCCCCATTGTGCAATAAGTCTGAAGTGGTTCTACTGGCCTTTTCCCGCCCCCATAGTTAACAAAATCCACTTAGAATTATTCCTGTAATGGCAAATTCCAGTTGAGCAATGCCTTGGGAAAGTGTTACTTGGGGATTAGCAAGCAGCACCCTCACAAACAGAGCTTGCTCTGTGGAAAGGCTTCAGGGGACCTGATGTGCAAATCCACTGAACTACACCTTGGAAAAAAGGTTCCTTTTGTCCTTTGGAGAAGGACTTCTGTGAGAGGAATACTGACACAAGAGGGTGTACCCACGTGGGTAGTTAAAGGCAAGGTATTTACAATGGTCCTGGGAGAGTGTTCTGCTCTGAAGGCTTAGGCAGAGGGTTCTGCATCTCTGATGATCAGAAAGTGTTCTGGTTTCCATCCAGCTGTGCTTATTAAACAGTAAGTTAAAATATCAGAGAGAAAGAAGGTTGAAGTCCAAAGTCAAGCTCAGTGCTGCTTCACAGGAGCCTCTGATTCAGAAGGGGGCCAAAAAAACCTTACAACAACCCCCACCCCCCAAAAAAAACCCAAGAAACAAACCAAAACCTAGAAAAAAAAGCCTTTTCCAATCCCCAATCTACCAATAGCTCTAACCTGGACCATGGCAACAAGGCAGACTCCTCGTGCACCAGACTCCCCAGCTCTGGGAGGGCCACAGCTCTGCCATGGGGGTTCAGAAAGGTGCTGTGCACAGGGAGGTGGGGAGCTTGCCCTCTGGGGGTTGCTCTGTTCAGCCCTTCAGTCCTCACACCCATTTTAACGTGGGATGTACCACAGGGGCTGCTTCATTCAAAAAACCCTAGTGACATTCCAGCCCAGACAGAGGACTCCCTGGTCACAGATGGGAAGCAGCATAGCCTGGGATGCCCTCCCTTGTTTTCCTCTTTGAATCTGAAGGAACAGTCAAGTAGTTTTCAATCCAACTTTCCACAGGAGCCTCCCCAAGACCGAGGCTGGTACCTTGTTTTTTTGCAGATGAGGAGTTCCAGAGATCTGTCCTTTGTTTCTTCTTCTGGTTATTGTTATCCAGATGGATATGAACCTGAAGCAAAACAACAGCAGTGTTGCTACAGAAATGAACTTGCCTTTCATCCCTCAAAAGGCCAGCCCATATTAGGGGTAGTTAACCTCATTAACAGCACTTTTATAGCATCACTGAGGTCATCTTTTCTGTTTTTCCTATTTTGTTGCCAGTCTTTCACAACTTAACTGACAAGGACCAAAGAAGTATTTCAACATTTAACCAGCCACTTTGTGAATTTATGGGAGCAGCTTTTCCTGGGCTGCCCTGAGCACAGAAAGAACCCAGTTATTTGGGTATTGTCCACCAAAATAAAACACATTGTTGCATTAGCAAGGCTTGCTTCATTTGGCAAGAGAAGCAGAATCAAGTCTTAAAGTTCATAGGAAAGTTAACCTTTTATCTAAAAAAGATCCTTTCCTAAAGTTCATGACAGCATCACAGCCAATAAATCCCAAACCCTACAATAAATGATAAGGGCTCTAAGGGGGGCTCAGTGGCTCTACTGCACTTGCTTGGTAACAGGCTAAGGTCAAGTCAAGAGACCAGCTGTTGGAATAACACCTCAACACTTGCACAATATGCACCATAAAGTTTTGGCTAATTCACATTTGCTGCATTTCCTAATTTCACTTTAGAGTTTCTTTAGAAATTACCACGTAGCTCCCTGTTTTTCTTGGAACCTGAACTGACCACAGCTCAGAGAATCACAGAATCATTCCGGGTGGAAAAGACCCTCGGGGTCATCGAGCCCAACCATCAGCCCTACACCCCTGAACTGTGTCCCCCAACACCACATCTTGGTGAGCCTTAAACCCCTCCAGGGATGGGGACTCACCCCTCCCTGGGCAGCCCCTTCCAGGGGCTGGAGAGTTCCCCAGTTCCTTTGCTGGGGTTTGTTTTATTGCTTTGTGTTGTTGGGTTGGTTGCTTTTTTCATGGATGAACTTTCATTTCCCTGTAATCATCATCATCTACTTGCTAGATCATCCACATCCTTCTGGGCCTTGGATCCACTAAGCACAGGCATGAAATGCCAGGGGGGTAAAGAGCAGAACACAAAGCAGCCCCTACCTTGTAATATTTGGATATCGAGTGATGTGGCACGAAGCTTGTGCTGCCTTCTGGAGGATCAATGCTGAATACAGTCTGGAGAATGGATCCAAACAAATGGAAAGATTTAGCAACTGTTCCCAGCCAAACCCCTCCTGTATCTTTGCACTGAGGAGCATCTCCACAAAAGGCACTGCTGGGATAACCTTAATACCAGGAGCAAGGAGAGAGAGTTAAGTAAAGACAGAGCATCTTGAGGAAATACATTTATTTTCTTTGTTACAGGCAATTCCTGCTGGCCATGTGCTTCCCATCGTTCCAAAAAATGCAAGCCAACATCTAAATATATGCAAATCACACAAATGTCAGTATTCCTATCCACTCCTCTCCTGATTTCTGGCTGGGGATAAATATAAACACACCTGAGATCACAGGGTCACAACTGAGTGTAAAAGAACTCCTTGAATCCCCTCAGTTTAACAGTTCAGCTGGGACACCCTGGTTATACACCAACATTACTCTGCTTAGGAGAAAACAGTCGAGTTGTAATCACCTCTGGTCATCCATACATTAAACTAAGAGCATCAGTCCCCTCTTCTCAACAGCTCTTCCCCTTTCCTCTCTGCGATGCCTGGTGACTGAGGGTGATGCTCTCTCAAACACAACTGCAACAAACCCAGCTGGGGTTCTCAAATATTTATAACTCCTGCTACTTCTTCTAAACAAAATTTCTCCAGACTTTTCAAAGGAGTTCTCCAAGTTCATGCAATGTATCAGCTAGTTGCAACAAGGAAGTTGTTCTCCACTAGGCAAAAGAACAAAAGTAGAATTCCTGGAAAGATGAATTTCGGAGAAGCAGCCAAGGGTAGAGGACACAAAAAACTGTTTTGTCTAAGAGAAGGAAAAAAATCATTAATAAACCCAAGCTGGTTATCTTGTTTTGAAGACAAGCCTCTGTAACAAGCAAGCACTGGGTCCATGCACTGTGGGAACTCTGTGACCCAGTCCTACCTAAAACCATCCCGAGCTCCCAAGCGATCCCGCGGCGGACGATCCGCCCCTCATTTCCCTGTATGTCCTCGGCACCAGCAGGACCTCCACCTGCAGCCAAAGCTGCTCTTCCAGGTCAAGCCACCCCCCACCCACCCCAGCCAGCCCACAGCCCCCAGGCAGGCAGCACACGCTCATCTAGGGGCTCCGGACACCGGGATCAGGCCTGGCTGCTGCTTTGGAATTCGCTCGGCTCTGAAACCCTGGGCAACTAATTGAGGGGAGCAGAGCCCAGGCAGGACAGTGACTCTCACCCTGCAGCACCAGTCCCCAGACAGCAGGGTACACAGAGTGCTGCTGCTGAAAGTGTTATCAAGCAAGAAAAATCAGTCTTAGAGGAGTTACTGTGTTGACTTGAACGGGCTGATCCCCTCCGAGCATCAAACAAGGGCTCTTGGGAAGATTTCAGGTTATAAAGTTTAGTCTTTTCTATTAAGCTCCAGTGATAGAAGGTGGTTCACAATTAAGCTAAGACAGCAAATAAATTCTTAGGTGAAAAGCAACGACAGTGAACAGTTTGCCCTTCCTCTGAGGTTTTCGAAGGTGGAGCAGCAAGACATTCTGAATGGAATTCTGGTGCCCGTGACCAAACAGACCAAACAGACCTGGGCAGCACCATTCAAAGCAACCAACCAAAATCCAAGACCCAGGGCAGGACACTCAGAGAACGTGACTAAATTCAAACCTGGATGATTTCATCCCTGCTGGTTTACTTCAGAGGGAGACTGAAGCCCATCAACAGTAATAAACTCAGGAAATGCAAGTAGGAATGTTAGAAATCCTTCAGCAAAAGGGTGAAACTGAAGCACCCAGCCAGTACACACTCAGGCAGAAAAGAATTCCATCACAAATGCTCCACCAAGTGCCCTGGAAATCAGCAAGGACACCAAGGAAGGCAAAGAGAGTCCACTTGCTGCTGCCAAGTGCAGAGCTGGACACAGAATTAGTTTTGCAGATTAAATTCATTTTTGCTCTCAGATTTTACTCTCCTCCTGCCTGTGTTTCCATTACCACCTCTTCCTGACACTCCCATGCTTCCTATAAACCTAGATGACACTGGGAAGCAGCATGTTTTCCTGGAGCAAGCTTGGTGATGTCAGGGGTTTCTGAAAAAGCCTGCCAGGTTACCAGCAAGCAGAACAAACCCAGAGATCTCCAAAGGAGAGCCAACGTTGCCAGCCACAACAGACTGGAACCTCAGGGAATTTCTTGCATCAGTGGCTTGAATTATCATTTCTAATACCAAACAATATCCTCCTTAGACCAAGACAGAAAAGCAGTGATTAATACCCATTAAAATGTCAGCATCACTGTCGCCCACCTACTAAAGATGAGGGGAAAGAGATGGTTTTGATCCAAGACAGCCCACAGTTCAACCTGATACCCAGTAAATGATGCTCTGAAATCACCAGATGCTGGGAACAGTGAACTTAACCCAAATGCCAGCAGAGTTTCCAGTCTGGGACACTGGGGCTAACAAGTATTTTGTTTGAACTTCAAGCTGTCCAAAAGTTACCCTCTTTTGGAATACCACTTGAGAAAATCAGGAGCTTCAGAAGGAAGCTAAAAGTGGAACATCAGGCCCCTGGGTCCACTCCACCTTCTGATTTTATAGAGCCCAGGGAGAGGACTGACTGTGGATACCCACAAGTGTCACATTCAGTTCCTGTGACACTACAAAAGTTTTATTCTACAGATCCTTTATTTAATAATTATGTGGAAATAAATGCAGTTAATTTATCTTTTCTTGGTTTTTGTTTGCCTTTTTTTTTCTTCCATAGCCTGCCTTATTTCCTGAGAAGGTCTCTCATTCCCAAACACTGCTGCTAGAAAACCAGCTCAATAATCCAGCTCCACCTGGTGGAGACTAAAACCAGACCAATTTACATGGAGCTCCTCCAAAGCCAGTGTTCTGGTGGAGCACTGGGAGGGGGTGCCCAGGGAGGTGGTTGAGGTTGATTCAAGGTGGGGCTGACAGAGCTCTGAGCACCCTGCTCTAGCTGAGGATGGCCCTGCTCTCAGCAGGGGGGTGGACCAGAGGAGGTCCCTTCCAGCCCAGGCATGGCTGAGTCTACAAAGAGGGACACTGAAGCTGGAAAAGGNTACAAGAGAGGGACAGTGAAGCTGTAAAAGGACAAGCCAGGTAGAAATCCCAGTGGACCATCCCATTAAGCAGCAGCTTTCTCCTCACAACTCCCTGGGCTTCCATCCCTGCACACGTGTAGGTGCAAGCAGGAACACAACAGACCCAGTGACTTTCCACATTTTTTAAAGCAGCTCTCCCAAAGTTCAGATGGGAATAGAAAGAGCATTGATTATTTACCTGGATAATATCCGAGAGCTTATGTAATCCAGATGTATTGACAAATATCCCAGTACCTAGAGGGAGAAACAGGATTAGAGCACAGCTACACAGCCATCTGCATGCAGCCCTCTCTCATCTGAGCAGCACAACACTCAGAGTACAGTGACTTGAAAATATTCTCTGAACATGGAATCATTTCCAGTTAATTAATTCCGAGGTCCCTTCCAGCCCTTGACGTTCTAGGATTCTGGTTTCAGAATCAGGTATCAAAAAGGGATCTGGGATTCCAATCATTACTGGGGATAGGAGGAGAAGCACAAAACGGGCACTCCAAAGGAAGCTTCGTGTCTCTGACACACGGGGAAGTTGTCACCTGAGACAATGACAAACTTCTCAAGGCTCCTCTACCTTAAGAGCTGAAATGGAGAGAAGAACACAAGAAATACTCTGCTGCTGAGAGTGTGACCATGGGAATGGCAAACAGATGCACTTGGTAAGCCAGAGAACAAACAGGAGGAAGGTGTTGGGTGGGGTGAACCACCAAAAAACCAAAAGAGCAAAAAGGAAGGAGAGAGGTGTTCCCCAGGGATGCAGCTGGGATGACAGCCCATGCTCCAGCCTCATGGGCTGGCCTCGATTCCTGCAATGCTCTTCCTGAGGAGTCTGCTGCTAAGAACCAGCTACATCATCATCTTACCACACACACAAGTTGGAGATTTTTCTTTGTAAAAGGGCAAATTAAGAAGAAGCTGCTGATAGACAGTAAAACAGTTCTTGCTAAATCAAGGAAAAACACAACAAACCAAAGCAAAACCATATTAGGTGATTCCCAACTTGTCCATTTCATAACTCGGGGATCAAGGAAGAACTCATGACACTAACAGTGCCAGCACCACCCCACAATTCCTCTGGGTTTGGATAAAAACAGCATGGGGAGGGAAATCCTCTGTGCATCCACCAACAAACCAAAGCAGCCAGTGGTGCACGCTCGGGGGTTGGCACGAAGGGGACCCAAACCCAAACCCCACTTCTGTTGCATGAGCAGCCACAAAACACCTTTCCCAGCAGAAAACTTCACAGCAGGTCTTCAGAAAAAGCTCAGGGTCAGATTTTAGCTTTTAAAAGCTTTTGAATTTAAATCTAACCAAAGCAGCCTTTCTCCTCCTCCCCCCCAGGCCATGCAAACTCCCAACGACTGCCACCAGGGAGGAAAATCTCCAGTGGAACAACTGGCAAAGGGACACTTACGGCCTGAAAGGAACTGTAAGATCTGCTCTAGGGACTCCAAGAGGGAGGTTTTGGTCTGGAATGTGATTTGAGCCTCTGCAAACAGATCAAAGATGAAGCTGCAATTTAGAAAGGAAAAGCAGAAATGGGTAACCACTGTAAATAATCACCAGGCACAAGCAGTGTTCTCCTCATCAGTAACAGTTTCACCATCTAGTGTCAGAGCATGGCTTTGTCTCCAGGGGATAAAGACAATGAATAATAGTGACAGGGCAGAAACCACCCCGACCATGCCCTTCACCATCACTCCAAAACTTACAGCATGGATTAAATTGAAAACCAGATTCACCAGGACCTTTTTCATTTATTTTTTTAACAACACTTTGCCATCCCTCGGTTTCAGATAGACTGGCAGAGGTCCAAAGCACCTGCAAGCACTGCAGCACATGCACTTCTTTCTAAATCATGATCCAGAAGTGAAAGAAGCACAGTGAGGAGCTTCTTCCAGTTGAAAGCACCCCCCAGGCTGCACACAGCACAGGCTCTGCCACCGGCAGCGCTTCCCAAGGGCGCTCCACCAGCAGGAATGCTTACTGCAGAAAGAGCCTTTGAGGAAACCCATGCTATTCCCAGAAACTGGAATAGTGCTACCAAGCCTAAACAGCTGCCCTCGCTTCACACGGGTCTAGAATTTCCTGTGCTTAATATTAAAGAACAGAACTTTACCTCCCCTCCTTGGTGACTCCAGCGCCGGTCGGCGGCAGCTCCACCGCATCAATGGCGCTTTCTAACTGGAGAAGAATTTCTTTGAGAGAACCAAGGGGGAAATAGTTAGGATTTGCAGGAACTCACATCAGGGACACACCTAAGCCTCTTTTTCAAGTGTACTTTGTGACAAAGGCTGTGACCAGTGTCACATCTCCATTCTGTAAACTCATCCGGATGCTCAAAGCCCAGTTCCTCGATATGATTTCTAAATACTCGTGGTCAACTTAAGTTCTCCTGTGACATCAATTCTTAGAAGCAGCTGAAGTTGTCAGCTAAATGCTAAACTCTCCTCTCTAGACGGGGAAAAGTGTTCTTGGAAATGCTTTGTAAACATGAGACTCTCACTGTGAGCTTCACGTAGCATCATGTTCTTGGAGCAGAGTGATGCAACCAGCCCAACTCCAGCAGACTGTCAGGATTAGAAACCAAGGGGACTTCTAGTAAAGGAAGCAACTCATCAAGAAGGAAGCTTCTGAAACTCATCTGCCAAATCCCTCATCTTCGGGGAGGAGAAATTAACTAAACATTCCAGGAGCTTCTCTGGAGAAGAGAAACTTCCATGAATTTCCCAGTTGTGAGCACTGCCTACAGCAATGCTGCACCAGCCCCTTCTGTAGCTGGTGGCCTTCTGAAACCAGTCAACGAGTTTCTACGATACAAGAAAGTATCCTTACTCTTTATCTTTGCTAGATCTTCAAGTTCCATGTTCAGGCCTGTTGAAGAAAGGAAAGGTTTCAAAGAGGAGGTTTCACGTGTGCTTCATCCTGGTTTCTTTTTATGCCTTTGGAGAAATTAGGGATACAAAGGCTATAACTGTGTTTATGGAAAGACACCTTCTCCATTCCACTCACTTTTCCCTTTTATGGGACCTTTTTACATCACACTGCTTTGCCTTTTCAGGTTTGTCTGGCAGTGATTGCTAATTAACAACAATTTAACCACTACTGAGACTAACATTGCCAGAAACCCTTAGGGCAGTGCTCTGGGGTTCTCAACACACCTGAGCTGGCCAGCTCCATATTGAACTCAGCATTTATTTCGTTCTGTTGAACGACTTTGGCCTGTTCCTCCAGCACCACGCTGAGGGCGTCCAGCGCCGAAGCCAGGTCGTAGGGCGTCAAGTCGAAGGACGACGCCTCCTCGCACAGCTTCTCCTGAAACACCAAGGAAGGAAGAGTTACTTGGACTCTCAGAGTGCAGTTTGCTCAGGCAGTTTCATAAGGATAAGGTCCAGCTGACCAGGCTTGATTTCATTCGTGGTCTCCAGCTCAGGGCACAGCACGCTGTGTAAACACCTGAAGATTTGGACTATTATTAAACCTCCTTTTTTTCCTGCAATGTCAAAGAGATTTTGCCTCTTCCACATCACCAACATTCCACCAGTCCCATCCAGCAGCAAGTTGCTGTCAGCAATTACAAGCCTTTTGGTTTTTAATGCCACCTCCTCTGTGTTCTCAGTGTTGCTGCTAATGGATTTCTCTTGACATCCTTTTCTTTCTCCCGTGCAGTTGCCAAATAACTTGCTGTCTGCTGACAAACTGTCCAAGCAGCAAATGGTTTTGTTCAAAGAATCAGTCTGCCCTTCCCAACAGCTACTTCCTGGTCCTGCTCACACTCTCAAGAAACACTCATCTACTTGCTCACACCAAGATGTGGTTCTTGCCCCTCAGGACATGGCATGGAGAAAAAAAGGGGAGGGGAGCCCTGGAGAGAAAACCCACCCAGAGAGTAAAAAGCCTATTTTTATATGTAAACTTTGGGCTGAAAAGCCCCAACAAATGTTATTGTAGAGAAGGCAGAACCCCCACTTTCTCTTTAAAGTATTAAAAGAAATGGTTTGAACACCCCCCAAATGCAGGAGTTTGACAAACCCCTCTATGACCACGAAAAGTGTGTCACAAACTTCTCACTGACAAGAGATTTGTTTCCCCTAAGGAACGGAGACAAACAGCCAGGGGTAATCTCCACAGACATCTGACTGCAATAGCCATGAAGAAATAAGTCAGAAAGACTTTAAAAAAAGCCAGACGTGCCAAAACAATGCGATCAGAAGGAGGTCAGTCTTCCTTCAGAGGAATTACTCACTTTCCAAATATTACCCTGGACCACAGCACCGTGGGAGGACGGTTGCGACACGAGCGGTCGGAGAAGAGCTGCTGTGGCTCATTCCTGCCTGCTGGAGGACAAAAGGGAAAAGCCAAAGCACCCCAAGGACTGTGACCGGATTGCCACCTCTGTTTCACCAGCAGCTGATGTTCTGAAGAAAGGGGCAGATGCTGGACACATCTGGAGCTGTCTGCACAGCTGTCCAGCACCGCACGTCCTCGGGTGGGCTGGGGGCTGAAAGGAGCGCGGGAGATGGGGGGGAAAAAGGGAGGCTGGTCAGCAGAAATCCCACTGGGAGGCTGCTTGTGTGCCAGGAAAAAGGGACAGATGTCAAGTGTTTATTTGACTTCATTATTTAGGCAAAGGGCTGCAGTTTGGAGCCAGCTAAGAGGAAGATCTCATAACATTTTTTGGGGAGGTGGTGGGGGTTTTTCATCTTTTCCCCCCTTTTGACTCAAAAGTATTGCAAGAGTTGCTTGGGCACTTGGACAGCTGATGCAGCTGAGCTTCAAGAACAGATCTTTCTGGATTCCTCACACCCTGGAAGAGGACTCTCCAGATGAGAATGTATCTGGAGATCCACCCTTCAGGAAGAAACCATCACCTTGGAGGAAAATCACAGTGCTGTCAAAGGACTGCTAATTACAGGACAAAGCTGCAACTGTCACAAAAACAAATGCTCAGGATAGTTTGATAAACAAATCAAATATAATAAACAGATAATGGCAAAATGCAAGATGGGGTTGGCAAAATGCAAATAAATAAATACTATTTTATAAATCAAATCAAATGCAAGCTGATAATATAATATATAAATAATAAAAATCTAGTAATATCCTATATCAATAGAATAAAGATATAATAAAGGAAAATAGAAGATCTAAATATTATAAATCAATGTTAGCACATATAATTTAATAATATTAAAATTTATTATTAAATGTTAATAAATATGCAGAACTAATGATTATAAACAAATAAAATACTAAAGACATTTAAATAAAGACTAACAAATAAAATAGAAACCATTAACAATAACAATTAGGATAAGCAAATATAATAACCTGATAATGACATTAACAGCCAAAAGAGCCAAGTACAGATTTTCCAGGCTGTTTGTAGCAGAGCACGGGTTCATTTTCCTTTGGATGAAGCCTGAAAATGATCAACAGAGCAGAAACAACTCACCACGTTGTGAGCTTCATCGAGGATTACCACGGTCCCCTTCAGGTCCAGGTTGTGTGCTCTCCGGCTCTGAGGATGAAAAAAGAATGAGGGGATGGCCAAAAAAAGCCACCAAGGAAGATAGATTTGATTGACTGGTGAGACAGAGCTGGGTTTCATGTGTTTTGGGTGGGTTTCTGGTATTATTTTAAGACTACAACGAGGAATCACTGTGGCTACCGCACAGAGCGGTCTTCTCTGGAAGGGAAGGTGCTAAAAGTTCAGAGGTTACAGCTGGCACCGTGGGAAAGCTGGGATAACACGTGTCACAGGGGGATGCACGAGCTGATCTGAACTCATCTCTGCCAGGGGGGATCTGGGAGGAGAGGGGTGCAGAGCAGGGGGTGGATTTGCTTGCTCACAAGGCTCGGTCACCTTTGCAAGAAGCGGGTGCTCTGGAAACAGCTCCAGATGGACAATGCTGCTTTGCTTAAGGTGGGCAGAGGTTTGATTTTAATTTTTTTAATTTATTAAACATTATGGGGTTTTTTGCCTGTTACAGGAGTGGAATGTAACCTGGCTTTTACTATGTTTCATTAATTACTCCAAGTTGTGTGAAGATGTCAGCAGATTTCTTTCCCCAGAGCTACAAAAGGTTTCATTTTCTATCTGTGAAATATTGAGAGCTTATTGCAGTAGCTTTTTTTTTGACAAAGCCAGTAATTACTTCCAGGAGAGATGTCCAATCTCTACTGAACCAGTTTCCTGATGCTAGAAGTCACACAGCTGGCTGCAGAAATGAAATGTCTCTGAGCACGTGCAAAAACACAACACAGCATGTGAGTGGAGATCTGCAGTCAGCAGAAGGGCCTCCCAGGCTCCAAAATGAATTCTATAAGGATGGCAAGACCTTGAGCATAAAAATTAAGTATTTCTTAACCAGGGGAAGGAACTTGACAGAGAAAACCATAAAATGGCATCCTCTACATTCTGAATTTGAAGGGGGTTTTGAGGAGTTTTGAAGTCTACCACGTAATGCACCACTGGCTGTGCACCAGCTCTTCCCAGCTTGGCCAATGGGAGGTAAATAGGCTGATAAATCAGATAAATAAATAAATAAGATGAATAAACTGCATTTAAAAGCAAAGGCATGCATTACCTTTGAGTCTAGTAAATAGTTGTAAGGCATAAAAATGATGTCTGCTTGCTGCTTCAGGTTTCGGGAGAGATAATAAGGACAGGCTCTGTTAAAGAAAGGTAGAAAGGATCAATTCAGACTTGCAGAAATATTAAGAGTGTATGAAACATGGGATCAGAATGGTGAATACAACTGCCATGCTTCATTTCCAGGCAGGTGGTTACCTCTGTTCACAGAGGGCAAGGAAAAAGAAAAGAATACCTGGCTGTGCAGCTCCACAAAACAAAGGGAAACTAAATTAAAGGCAAAGGAGTGGCATTTGTTACAGCTTTGCCATTTCACCCCTTGGGGCTAGAAGCAAATGCTGCATTAGACTGATTTGTGGAGGTAAAACAGTCACCTCACCTCCTAGATCTGAAAGAAAGCTGCAGTATCATTTGTCACGTCGGGCGATATTGAAACCGCTGCTCAAGCGAGAAATAAAATACTGGGGGTCTGACTCTGACCTGATTCAGTCTCTGCCTAGGTAAGGACTGAAATAAATTGCTGTAGGATGGACACTGCAGTAGCAGGAGGCAGGGCTTTAGTGCACACGTGGTTTTGGGGGAAGCTGTCTCTGCACTTTACTCTCCTCCCTGTCCTGCTGCTTTAGTGTACGCCAAATTCCTACCACGAGCAGAGAAACAGTTTTCAGTAGTTTCAGAAGTCAGGGGGAGGAAAGTCTGAGGGGATCACTTACCTGTGCTTGTTCCCATTTTTAACCAAGTCTTCTATATCCATGATTGATTCCATCAGCTCTTTCTCCATACTCTTTTCTGTGGAAAACCCCATTACAGCCACGAGCTTCAGTAAAGGCACTGCACAAAGACCTGCTGCTGCCCTGACCATCACACTCAGCCTCCTCCTACCACTTCATCCGTGGAAGATGGGGGGACAGAGCAAAGCACAGGCAAATACACACACAGATTCTGACAGCTCTGCCCTACTTTCCCCCTGCCCAGCAAAGCTATCCCTCTCCAGAAGGACAGGGCTTGACTCACCTTCCACGTTGTTATAGAAATGACAGGCACGAGCCATCACCTTCATTCGGCACATATAGATCTGCAAAACACAGCCAGGGTTTAGCCAGGAGCACCACAGCTTCTCAGCCACTGAAATGCACATTAAGGGGTGAAAAGCTCTTAAGTTTTCTGCAACACCAGCTAATGGATAAATGCTAACTGCTCCTCCTTGGATTCACAACCCTGTGTCCCTCTGTCCAGCTGAAAAGCCACCCTCTCTTTCATGGGGCAGAGAACGCTCGGGTACTCAAGGAAAAGCAGGGGTATTTTGGCACTAATACAGTTCAGCTCTGGCATTATTTGATTTACCTGCTATTTTTACAGTCACTGAAGCACGGCTCTGAAATTATTGTTGCTCTGGAAGTGGCAGCTCGAGGTGAATGGCAAACTATCAACCCTCGTGTTCTACACAACAGCATCCCTCTCTGGGTGGAAAAAGCTGCCAGAGGCTTTGCACTCGCAGAACTAGAAACTGAAAGTTCCTCAAAGCAAGTTTAGAGCCTCTCACTTTCCCTACAGCCTCCAGCAGTTAAAGAGCAGCAGAGTTAGGGACACATCCAACTCCAAAACCAGGCAGCTCTGTTCTCCTGGTGCTCGAGGCTCTGCTCTCACCTGCATGTGGTTGCTCTCCTGGCGCTTCACTTCAGGATTGATGCAAAGCTGCTCTCTGGAACCCAGGACACAGATCTTTGGCCTGTTCAAACAGAACACCCAAACCTGATGTTAAAAATCAGGGAAGAAAGAAGAACAAAGGTGTACGTGCCTAGGTCAGGTATCATCTGCCAAAAGCAAGAGAGTCAAGAGAAATAGGGGAGGCCAAAACAAGAGTGAGCAGCAGTAAATTAGTCCATTTGGAGCAGCTAAGGTGTGATTTGACTCCGTGGTATCACTCCTCTGCTGGTGCAGTGGTGGCAGTGAGCAGCAGGAGGTACCCAGCAGCAGGTCACATCACCCACCACAGACCCCAGGTTCTGTTGTCACAGCTCAGAGCAGTAATCTGGGGACTCTCACAAGCTGTTCCAGAACAGGCTGGGACTCTGGAGTAAGGTTGTGACAAGAACTAACGTGCTACAGACACAAAATGTTTTTTTGCTTAGCACAGAATGGTGGGGTTGGGAGGGAGCTCTGGAGAGCAGCGAGTCCAACCCCCCTGCCAGAGCAGGGTCACCAGGGCAGCCCACACAGGAGCAGATCCAGCAGGGACAGTCCGACCTTTATAAGGTTGCATCTTTATCCTCATGGACAGCAAGTTCTCCNTCATCAACAGCCAAAAACTCCAACAGACATCAGTCCAGCAAAACCACAACGTTCTTTGTTAGATTTACATCAGCCTTAGGAATTCAGCTTTGTAACAGCTTCCCACTGCCTTCAAGGAATGACCCAGAGAAAGATTAAAGAAGGGTANATTCTGTGATTCTGTGAAACACAAACAATGATCAGTGCCTGTGCAGAGAGCTCCTCAGCACTGGCTCATCGACAGCCAAAACCTCCAACAGACATCAGTCCAGCAAAACCACAACGTTCTTTGTTAGATTTACATCAGCCTTAGGAATTCAGCTTTGTAACAGCTTCCCACTGCCTTCAAGGAATGACCCAGAGAAAGATTAAAGAAGGGTAATTTTAGAACTAAATGTGCAAAGTAAAGAACCAAAGCCAGAGCAAATTCAGGCAATTGGATGACTGAAGGAGGTAAGAAGCTTCGAAGCACAAAAACCCCCAACCAACCAAACCCCAACCCAACCACAAAGAAATCCAGGTTCTCTACACGTGCCCCACGTTGTGCTGGATACCATTTTTTCACACGTTCACCCACATCAATTCTAACAATAACTGAACCAGACAGAAATACCCACCCCTTCTCGGAACAGGAACATTATCCCAAATCACATTTACCTGTAGACTGTGTTCTTTAACTCGTTAATGACCTGTGTCAGCTGCGAGTGAGTTCTGGAGGCATAAATTATTTTGGGAACATCAGTGTAATAAGCTGCCAGAGAGAGGAGAAAATGGAAGGGGAAAAAAAAAAAGCAGAAAAACATTATTAATATGGAGAAAAGAAGTGGAGATATTATTAGCCTCCTTTCCCAGCTGGTACTATGGTAACAGTTTGCTTCTGAGAGGCAGCAAGACATTCTGTCATCTTACTATTCACAGGCACACAGAACGAGCTGCAGGAGTTTCTGATGTTCTGAGGAAAGGCACAAAAACCCACGCATGGCACGTTTCAAACCGACGAAGAGGAACAACACTGCTGCTGAAGAAAGGCTCTGGGACTTCTGTAAGGAGAAGCTGGCTACAGAGGATGGCTGAAGGCAAGAGCTCCCTACCAGCCCTGCTACTCACCGGGGATCTCGCCGTCGGTGGCAGCGTTGCCCCAGGAGGCCAAGGGGGTCTCGGGAAAGAGCTCGGCTCCCTGCAGGCGCTGCGCGATCTTGCGGGCAGAGATGGTGTCTTTAAAGTGCTCCCTCCAAGCCAGGGTGGAGCACAACAGGCAGAGGGTCTTTCCCGTGCCCGTGGGGCTCTCCAAAATGCCGTTGACTTTCTTTGTTGAAGAGAAAGAAAATGAAAAGGGAACAACTGAGCAATGTGGGGGTTCAACTGGAAGAGGTCTTTGCGCGGCGCTGCGGCTCCTGGGTAAAGAAACGATCCCTACCTGGTGAACTGGACCCCACAACAGGAACACACCTACCCCCAGGAACTGCTAGCAACACACAGCCCACGCAGGGCCCTCTAATCCACTGGGCGAGGCTCCGGCTAAAGCCCAGAGCCAGCTCTCAGCCTTTGTTTAGCAGAGGGATTCTCCACTCGCAGAGCAACAAGAGCACTCTGCACTTCAGCATAAAATACCCCAAAAGAGGAGCAGCTATTGCAAAAGCCCAGCAAGTAACCCTTAGCAGACCACAGTTTAGTTTAGGCACAAAGGTTTGCAAGCACTTTCAAATGCCTCATCCCACGGGATATTACAACTCTGAGGTGCATAACACTTTAAGTTGCAGAAAAACAAGCAGCTGAGCTTGTGTTGCTGTCACAACTTGTGTCCAAGGGTATGAAAAGAAATAAAACATCTATAAAAAATTGGGTTTACACCACTTGTCTTTTAAAACAAGAGGGTACCAAGAAGGAACTGAGTCACTGCCCATGACACGGAGCAGTGCTGAAAGCCAAAGCTGCCCCCCTAAGCTTGTTTGATCCTCAGCAGAACAAGGACCACGGAGATCTGTTAACCAACTGCACAGCAAAGGTAACTACAGGAAAAACATCTCCTTGTTTGATATTCCTTCATTATCCCACGAGGGGTACACTAACAGACCAAGGACTAGCAACCCAAAATGAAACTCCAGATAGTTAAGGACACGGGGAGGACTTGCTCAGCTTTTCTTCCTTTCCCCACGGCAGGGGGGTTGGAAGGAGCTGAAGTTTAACTCTAAGCTAGGCAGAAACACCCTATCAACCTCTCTACTCTCTGCCACCTGCACACCTGGGGGGGTTTTAATAACGAGAGGAAATCAAACAAACAAAAGCAGGTCAGAGAAGATGGGGAAGAGGTGGGATCCAACCAACAAGTAAACCTGGACTGGGACAGCCTCTTTAGGGAAATCCTTTATTAGCTTGAAATAAAACGGAGGAAAGGAACCGAGAGGCCCCCAGGGTGGGGGGATGAGCTCACCTTCTGCAGACACTCGAGCACCTTGGCCATGTAGGCTTCCTGGCACTCGTAGGGCTGGAAGGGGAACTCCATCGTGATGCTGTTCAGCGTTATCCTGGGCATGGTTCCCCTCCAGCCCCTGCAGCGAAAGGCCAGCCTGAGATTTATCCCGCCGGGAGGGGCCCGCACCGCCGGTGTCACCCAGAGCGGTGAAGCGGGAACGGAGGCAGCTCCCTTTGCACCATGAAATCCCGAAACACGCCGGTTTCGCCTCGTATTTCGAACGGGACGTTACCGGCCTCACGGCCGCTCAGGA
>VWZY01005039.1:0-16946 GCA_013399075.1 Chloroceryle aenea | reverse complement strand
CACTGGCAGGGAGGATGTGTCAGATATTTTTTATAGTGCTATTTAGCTTCAATAATGACCAGGCTGCTTGTCCCCGAATCATCAGTGCTGGGTTCTTCCGTCTATCCAAGAGGTGTGTGAAGAGAGTTCAGACACGATGTGGTTGTTCTTGAAAGGCCAGTTTGCAACCTGGAATAGCCCATCACTGCTGGTGCTGAATGCTGATCTCAGCCTATTCGGATGAGTCCTGCTGGTGAAGTTCTGCTGCATGTACCACACTTCAGTAATTGGCTGGGTCCTGGGAAGTGCTGAGCAATCCCCAAGACTAGAGCTCAAAACTTCATCATTATCTGTATGTAAGAGATCTCGAGCAAGTCAATCAAAGGTTGCTATAACAAACTTTTACTCTGTGTTAAATAGTTCAGTGAACAGGCTTGTAAAACCTGCAGAAACAAGTAAAATACAAGCTCAGACTGTTTGTTGGCAACCTAAGCCCACTTACACATTTTTTTTTATTTATTTTTAGTGTTTGAGCAGTTGCACATGTTGGAGGATGACATACTCTTGTCTTACCACTCTCAGTCTATATGTAGGATGCAAAATCTCTGAGAGAGAGACGGAGGTGGGGAAATTCCCTTCAACAAAGAAGAAAAATAATATTGTACAGCACTAAATGCGGCGTATTTCAATTCGTGTTGTGTCTACTATATTTCCACTAGTTGAAATTCCAGCATGCTGATTAAAAATGGGATTGAAACTGAAGCAAAACTAGTATTTTTATTTTAAATACTCATTTAGGCCCCAATCCTGCAAAGATTAAACAGATTAACTTCACTCAAATGAGCAGCCAGGGGAGCTGTTCAAGTGTGTGAAGTCCAATGCATACAAAAGTCTTGGCAAAATCAAATTCTTTGTATGCAGCCAAATTATTTTCACCATTTTCACTGGTGTTGGTTAAGAACTGTTTCTCATCCTTGGAGCCAGCTCTGCTAGGTACTGAGCATCCTTAACCATAGTTCAGACTTTACACTGCTACCCCTGGTGTCTGAAAAAGTTCAGAACTTTCCAAGATGTGCTCAGCTCTGAGTTTTAGTTATAAACTAATCTGCAACTCAGGTGAGAGTTAATATATATGAAGATAAAGGACTGAAGCTGTGAAAAACTGCCACATTAAAGTATAGTTAGGTGGATGGGTTGGCTCACCCAGGAACATAATGACATACAGCTGGCATTGGTAATTGTTGGTTTTTTATTTCATGTCAGAATATATAGAAAACATCTAATTTCCTATTAAAGCCAAGAAAAATTCCTGTAATTTTAGCTGTTGTGTTCATTCTTTGCAGCTGTGGAACACAATTCTATATATATTTTTTAAGCATTTGCTGATCTAGTGCTTATCTTCTTGTCCGGGGCAGGATTATTTCACTTCACAGGCATTGGCAGAGCCCAGCAATGTAATAATGTATTATCCTCGCTAAGATGTATGAGAGCTGTGACAGTTCACCTTTGCAAGAGGTTTAGAGGTTTTCGGAGTGCTGCAGTAGTAAATGTCAATTCTTATCTTAAAAATTATCTACCAAGTTAAAACTATTAACTTGGCAACAACATTTTTTCTTTCCTACTTTTTTTTAATTATTATTTTTAGCATTAATTCTGAGTCACTACCACCAGCACTTTTTACACAGGCCCATGAAATTTACTATGGATACTTCTGTGAATAACAATACTCATTTACTACTCACACAAAATTAAGGGCCAGCTTTGATTGCAAACTTCACATTATGGTCATAAATCTCTAAACCTGCACTAAAATGTCAGCTGAGTTCATGTCACCCAAGCCAGAAGCAGTGTCAATCCATTAACCCTGAACAAACTAATCCTTCCCACGGACAGGGATTATTTGTTTGGATGGCATTCTATATTCATAGAACCACAGAATAGCTTGGGCTGGAAGGGACCTTTAAAGGTCATCTCGTCCAGTCCCCCTGCAGTGGGCAAGGACATCTTCAACTACAGCAGGTTGCCCAGTGCCCTGTCCAGCCTGACCTTGAATGTTTCCAGAGACAGGGCTTCTACCATCTCTCTGGACAACCTGTTCCAGCGGTTCATCACCCACACTGTGAAAAGATTTATTCCTTACATCTAGGCTAAATCTACCTTCTTTTCATTTAGAACTATTACCCCTTGTTGTATTGCTACAGGCCCCAAAGTTTGTCCCCGTCCTTCTTATCAGCCCCCGTTAAGTACTGGAAGGTCACAACAAGAGGTCTCCTCGAGGCCTTTATATTCTTCAGGCTGACCACCCCTAACCCAGCCTTTCTTCATATTATTTTAGATCTTTACAGTAGTAAGTGGCATACATACACCAGCCTTCATCAGCTCTAAGCCAAATGTCTTCATATGACTCAGTTAAAAGGTGCAGACACATCCCATGTTCCTCTGGATTTACATGAGCCTAACAGCATTGTCATCACCCGGCTTCTCGAGTGCCCAGCACACTGGATGTCCAGCGAGGAGCTCAGCTTAGCACAGTGACACCGATTAAACAAATAACTTCACAGAATTTTAAGCAGACACTAGTGAAGCTCATACAGTGTTATTTATAGTTAACCAACGCTGATTTATTGAACCAAAGCCACAGCTTGTGAAACCCAATTTCACATAAACTACTGTATTTATTTTATTTTTACACATTGGCGTTTAACAACCAAATTGAAGTTCACTTCTTCTCAAAATCTTACCATACTGAAAACATTATTACCTGGGTCATTTCTGCAGTTTTAAGAAACACAGAATCCTCTCTGTCTTCTATAGTGATGACAGACTGGGGCCTTGGGACTAAACATGGAGCTGGGGACTACGTGCTGTAGTTTGCACAGCATTGAATATGCTTCCTGCTAATGAACATACTCTTATGATGAATCTGCTGCCACAAGGACAAGTGGCTTTAAACAGCTGCTGCAGGAGGTAGGCATCTGATGATCACTGGCCTATTTATAGCACTCCCTAAAAGTACTTCAACCACCAAAAGAAATGGAGAGTACAATAAGCCTACAAAATGTTTATCTTCAAATTGACTTGGAGATTCTAATCCTGAAAGCAGAGACTTCCATAAATGAGCATCTTAGAATGGAAATGTTTTCTTGTCATAAAGTATTTGGAGATCACAGAAATTATTCTCAGACTTTAGTAAGGACGAATTCTCACAAACACTGTCTTACTTCATACAATGTCTAGAACCTTTTCAAGGCTAAAAGACTGTCCCAGCCACGATAGCATTAAATAATAAATAAATTTAAAAATTCAAAGATAGAAAGGACCACACTGTTCTAAGTCATGGACTGTTAACTGTTAAATGTATAGATCATGTTCTACATGAAGACAACACAGGTGCTGTCACCCTGGCCAGCAGCCATGATCTTGAAGTGCTAAAGAAGTGTTGATGGTTTTGAAAGTCCAGGAAAGAGTAAATATGCTGATTCATTAAATTTTAACAAAGGAATGGAAGAATAGACAGCCTGCAAGGAAATCTGGTACCTAGGACTGGTCTGGAATTGGAACCAAGCACAAGGACTATGTTCAGACTGCAGTTACTGCCTAGGTCACCCATTCTGTCTCTCTCTGAGGCAAAAAGCAATTATTAAAATAAGCTGAAGTGTTCTCTTGTGCAGCAGGAGGCAGGAAAAGGGCTAGAAGCCTTATCTGTAGGATGCTGACTACTTAGGAGTAGTTACTCTGCAATAACTCCATCATTACAGCTATATTGACTTACTCACACCACCTTTAATATGAGGGTTCAGTTAACAAAGTCGTGCCATTAAAAGCTCCTTAGGAAATAACTCATTAATACAAACTAAAGAGATAAAATACTGCATTCCTTCCCGAATGATCCTGCATTCCTTGGACACCTAAAACTTGCCAAAGGTAACTAAATGTTAGTGTTGAACTGTTAGGCTTGTCTACACTTGAAAAGTTACTTTGGATTAAGGCAGGGAATGAATTTCAAGTGCAGCAGCAAATCTGGAATAATTCCAAACACAGACAAGTCATATATAGCCCAATCCTGGAAGGTTCCATGGGTTTTGAACTCAAAACTGATGCTACATCTCCAATTGAAATAACATATTCTTAAATACTTCAGATTTAAAAAAAAAAAAAAAAAAAAAAGAAGGAAAAAGACCCAAACCTTCCAGCATGCCTAACCATCCCCTTAGTGCCTCCCATTCCTACCTGCATGCCTTGCACAGGCTCCCTTATATCCAGCACTCCTCTTTTACTGACGCTGATATGCCCCTTACCCTCCTCCCAACATTTTTCTGATAAGGTGTTTATAGGCCCTCAACCTTACAAGTGCAAACACAACAAACCAGAAGAGGGAGGAAAGAAAGAGATACTGTATGAGAGAAGGGAAAAATCAACACAAGATCAAACACGAAAAATGTGAAACTAGCATTCCTTCACTGCTCAATCACTTCGTTCTGGCTGGGTCCCAATCTTATACTGCATGTTGTCTGTTGAAACCCCAATCCAAAATCTAAGGTGACTTAGCAGGTGACTTTAAACTCTTCGATTCTGGACAATCCTCCTTGTGTTTGATCACAACACACCTAGAACTTACACAAAAAATAGTTAACAAATAACATACATACACACTTCAGATTCAAGGCCACAAATTAAATGATTCATACCTAGCCCTGTTACTCATACTTAAAATATGGAATTGTACATATGACTGAAATTACACTTGTGGTTCACAGGATGGGGTCCCAAACTGCTGTATTCTGTTTTGAACTTTACCCTGCATGCTTGTGGCTTCAGGACCATATTATAGATGGAATTCTTTGCAGCCAAGATGTAAATATCACAGGCTAAAATCTTCTCATGTATATTGCGGCCTGATGACTTTATTATTTTTTATTTATATAATACCCAGAGGTTGCCAAATATTTTTCTGAAAAACATCAGTACAAAGTTGCTGCATAGAGGCCAACAACTTCAATTAGCAAAGGTAACTGAAAGAAAGGAACGCGAGACGAAATAATTAAGCATTGAAGTTTGGCACACTGTATTAATTATGTGGCTTGGTTATTTTCTTTTAGCCCTTTTGATCTTTTGTTGATTTGGTTTTCTCTTTTTCTTTCCTTCCCAATCTGATTTGACTGCAAGGACATGATTCACTGGGTCATGACATAGAAATAGAAGGTGATTCAAGTACAGCCTGCCTCACAGACGAGGCAGAGCCAAAAATCAAGCAGCTAGATACACAGTCATTGTATTTCATAAAATAAATCTCATCCATGACAGTAAAAATGCCTTAAATGAGACTGCTTAAGCTATGTTTATGTCCCAAACTAAATAAACTGGCTAGATGTTCAGAATCTGGCTATAAATCCCAGTGAAATTAGAAAATTTCATTTGATGTTAAAAAAAATACAAACCACAAACTCAAAGCCAAACCAATAAATAAATAACCTACAAAAACCAACCAACCAAAAATCCAGAAGTTGCAAGTCCGTCTTTTATTAAATAAAATACCAGGTTGTTATCAGTCCATTTGCAAAGGAGCTTGAGGATGAGGAGGTCCTGAGATGTTTAGAAGGTGACAGAGTATAACATATTTAGAGCCCAACATAGGTAATCACCTCGTAAAGCAGAACCATAAAATGAGTCTCTCTTTAGTATAGTTTGCTTCCAAGGTTTCTTCCCCAGAAGAAATAGTCACTCATTTAAACTCACTAGCTATATGAACTTAAATACCAACCTGTGGCAAAATTTCTGGATTTGGGAATCATCAAGTAAAGTTTTGCTCAGGCTCCAATTTATTTCTTGTTTGAACTCCAAAAGTTCAAGGAAGGAATTCTGCACCACTGCTCCATGCTCAGGTTTAGAGCTGCTTCTGGAGAACACACCTCTGTTTTTCTTTTGCAATGGAAATTACCAATACTGCTACAAAAGAAATGTGTCAAAGTGATTAATTTTATTCTTTCTTATGTGACTTACAGTTTAAATCTAGCTGGTATTATGAATTAATGGAGAAGTTTTTCCTTCACATATAGTGCGCAGTGTTAACTGTTTCAGAGGACATATTCTCTTGTCTTTGTGTATATGTATAAGAATTTGGGTCTTTTTGCAAGCACTGGATCTCAATTTCACCCTTCAAAGTGATCTGTAATATGTTACCCTCCTTACTTTGCTCTAGACTGCTACTGATTAATGCCTTATGTTGGATATTTATTTTTCCCATGTGTTAGTTCTTCGTCCTTGGAATTACAATAACACATGTGCCAGGGAATGTGACCTATCAATCTTAACTGTCCTTCATTGGGTCCAAGTGGAGATATAAGACAAGGGCATACATATAATATTCAAACAGTTTACTCTTAAATATGACACATAATTTGCTGCTGGAAGATTTTCATGTTGCACATTGATTCATAAAGTATCCATTATTTAGTGTAGATGTGTGTGAATTACTATCAAACTCCATTCTTTGTTGCCATTTGCACATTAAAAAAGCCAAATGCACGTTTCTTTTTCCTTTGCCTATACACAAAAGATCAAGAGAGGTCTTGAGAAAAGAGCGAGAGGAAGAAAACAACCCAAATCTCTCTGCTCCTTTATCAAACCTTGAGAGAAAAGATTGGTTTTTCCAATACTTGGGTCTCTTGAGTGCACTAGTGAGAATGGGGCTTGTGGAGAAAGACAATCTTTCAACACAGAAGTCAATGCACATAGCTGAAAACAGCTGAAAGCACCTTAAAACCAACTGACTGACAGTGTCACTCATAGGACAGATGTGAAGACAAAACCAGGGAAGGATCAGTTCACAAGCCATTCAGAGGGTATTCCACTGGCTGTATTTTCAGTAATATTCCTCACCAAGGGCCCAAATACAAGCCTTGCTAATTCTCACAGCTGCTTCTTATAACCCACCAACATTCCCTGCCTTGCACAATTTCACAAGAATTTCATGTATTTCTGAATTATTTGTTCCACAGAACTGGCAATGTCAAATATGAAGGCGATAATGAGCTGAAGGACATCAGCAAACTAAGTCCGTCAGAGCCGGTGCACCCCGTGTTATCATGTGGAAACTGCTGAAATGCAGGGACAATCCAGATCCCGCTGTGTCACAGGGCCAAGAACCTCTTGTACAGAGCAGGTTGCTTGCACTCACCGTGTGTGAGCCGTTCATCTTCTGAACCATCTGAAGTTTATCAAATGCACCACAAAATTCCACAGTCAGTGTTGTTGAAAACCATGGACAAAAAGAAGCAATCAAAGGCAAGTTATACTTTTAAAAGAGATCAAAAGTTTGTGTATCCAGTAAATTTGCTATTTAGGTCTTTCAATTTTGCTGTTGCCTTAAGGATTAATTTTACCTAGGGGTTCCACCCATGCCAAAAGCTTTTTTTCTGAGGTATTTACAGGCTGGCATGCAAGGTGTCCACCACAGCAATATACATCTGCAGGAGCTTTCAGAGGTCATACTGAAAAATTAACGCTTTTCTGAACTAGTCAATATGCATCTAAAAAATTCAACCAGGGTGTAAAAGACTAAAATTGCTAAGCAAGAAACATTATGTGCTTGTATTTTCTTTTTAAATATTTTGTTTCATGCAATTGCTCTTTGGGAAGGGGAAAGGAAACCATCACTACACAACATACAATTTTAAAACATGGAAGGATAACATTTTCCTCCTCTAGAAAATCTTAGAATCATAGAATATACAGATACATCTAATTACACACAGGAAAACCTATAAACCAGTGAGCTCCTTATCTCACAGATAATAAGTACACATTTTTACCTGTTACTTAGATATCTATATATTTAGACATCAAGATATTTAGACATCAAGAGGCAACAGAGGGAAAATAGTTAACTACACTGAAAATTGCTCCTAATGTGTGAGCCACAAAACTATCTCTCCGAGGGTGAGAAAGGCCTCATGCTAAAAAACATTGGCTGGCCTCCATCTGTCTCATCCTGTTTCTCCCATGAAACAGACCAACCACTTTGTTAATGAGCAATAATTAATTCCAGAAGGAATGGGAGATACAAGAACAGATTCCCGTAATCAGTTTGTAAAGAAAGCAAGATGTGTTAATGATCAGACTGGGGGATCTCTCTGTTGACAGCTAGCATGGTGCAGTTGGAAGGGGTCTACAGAACAAACCCATGTGTGTTGAGGGTCTGATGTCTGCACTACACCCAGTTTATGGCAAGGTACTTTCAATCAGTTCCAGTGCAGGCCGCACATCCATTAGTTGTTGGAGCATGTTAGGTTCTGGGTCACAGTTTAATTTCACCCTTGAGGAATCCCAATTGTGTACTCTGAGACTGCAAACCATCCTGCAAACTAAAGCCCTACACGTGGGAATAACCAGGAGGTTCATTTCCAAAGCCCACTCTTGATCCAACCTAAAATGCTGAAGTAAGCACATCCCATAGAGCTCACAGGACACAATTTTAATCTGACTGCTCTACAGGGAACCACATGGGCCAGAGAAATTTCCAGACAAGATACTGCAGGGCACTGACAGCATTAACACTTGCTGCCTGCCAAAGAGATGCATTCAATCCTATTCTAAAATGTTCACACTCAAAGTGAATTCAAATTCACAAATCCTTTTTAGATTTCTGCTTCTAAGGGTTGAAGTCTATGCTAATGCAGAGAAAGAGTTTTCATGTACTGCTCTGCCCTTCTTTATTCCTGCATTGACTCCATGTGGTGTCCAGGCTTTGTACTGGCCTGCTAGGGAGAACTTCAATGACTGTCCATGAAGGGATTGTAGATTCCCTCTCCCCACTCCACTTCCCCCTCTCAAAAAAACACAAGTGGCTGTTCTATTGCACTTAGAACCTTACACACCCACACACGTATGTGTGAGGCAGATATACCAGAGGGGATACTGTCTTGTGCTTACCTTTATTTCTTACATGCTTCTACTTCTTCAGGATGAAAATATTCAACCACAATCCTATTTCATTTTATGGGATAGAATTCAGATCCCTTAGGAGAAAGCAGCTGAATTCTATGGGTCCAGAGTTGCAGTGCTAGAAATAGAAAAGATAGCAAATTCTCTTTAATGCAGGCAAAAGTAATTTCTTAACAGGTGCATAGTAAATCCCACATACATTCATGATAAACCAAATTTATTTAGCATGAGAACGCGTGAACACTTTGGTTTTTGTTTTGTTTTGTTTTTAAACCAAGACCAAGAGTGTTTTCTCTGATGCAATGTACTTTCTTTTACCTTTTATGTAAAAATGCCATGACGAATGAAACCATCCATCCAGCAGAAAGGCTCTGTTAGCATCTTTTAGGTCAAGTTAGCAAAAGATAGACAAAACACACAACTGAGCTGCTCTCTCTTCTAATTACAAAAAAATGTAGCTAATGTTTGAGAGTAATTTCCTATCCTAAGCAGTAAAACCAAAGCCTGTGTTGGGTTTTGTGTATTTGTTGAATTTCAGGAAGGGGGGGGAAGTCTAAACCAACATAATCAGCATTTCTTGTTCTACATGTAGTTTTTGTAACATAGGTTTGTTGTACTACTCAAAACTTAGTCCTTGGTAACTATCAGCATTTTATTAACAATATGTACATTTTTTACTGTAACTATATACAGCTCTCATAGGGGCATAAGCTGGGGACCATTCTTAGCTCATAGTTGTTTCCTCGATGCGGCCACACATGTGGTGGACAGCTGTAGGAACTGTAAAACTGTCTGTACACATTGCACATGCTGGTGAATAGAATATGCATACCCATTATGTGGGAAGCAAGTCCCCAAGCAAAATAATGCACTGGATATTTTTTTACTTATTTCTGTAAATATTTGGCTTTCTTTAAATAAAGACAAATAGTTTCTGCTTAAATTCTTTCAACAAAATAATAGTACATTATTGTTCAGAACTGCAGGTTTACCAGCTCTTACCATGAACAAGCCCTTGAACCACCTCAACTATGGCAAAGACTCAAATGCTGTCAAAAGTGAATTTGCAAAGCAACTGTATTGTGACCAGCTCTGATGCAAGAAAATACAGAAAGGAAAATGTAAATTGTTACTTATATATACATTTTTCTCCAGGGTGCTATAAGCAAAAATGGAAAACAGCTGACAGTGAGTCACCCTTCTAGATAATAAATATTGCTAATAGGAATCTGATGTGTTAAAGGGTGGAGGAAGCTCCAGAGACTAACACTCCCCTTGTTAATATTCTACCACTAAATTGGAAGAAAGGTGGGGTGATTTCTCCATCTCTGGTGAGAGCTTAGTTTTCTGAACGCAACTAAACCAATTCCCACAGAGATAGCTTATCTGCAAGGCTCATGAAAAATATCTGAAGAGTAAATGGTTAGCATTTGGAATGGACCACACTGTGCAAAGTAACAGTTATTTCATAAGAGATTTCCCAGGGTAGATATTCCCAAATCCAGCTATGAGGTCTTCACTCCCACACCCACCACAACTGATATTATTTGAATGCTGTGCTACACTATTAATACACTCAGGGCAATTTTAAGCAACAAACTACATATAGCCACGCACCCTACAAGGATGCCTTATTTCTTGGTTATTATTTATAAAAAAAAAGAAAAGAAAGTAGATCCTGTTAAATGAGAAAAACCTCCCTCTGCTCCCATCTTCCATCTGCCAACAAATACAGATATTGCACATGGGGCTTATCACACACTAGAAAGGAAAGCATTATATGAGCCTACTGTTAATTTCACTATGTGAATGTGAGCAATCTTTTCTTAGTTCACCCCTTTTCTGCTTTCTTACAGTCCTTGTAACATGTTCAAAAGGATAAGCATTATTTTGAAAACTTTCTGAATTATTTGTAATTTTTTAAATTATATTTGGGCTAACTATATATGTAGAAATGTGCTATCACTTTGATTTTAAAGTCTTGTGTCTGAAAAGCTATCAGCTGCACATACAAATTGTCTGCAAGTCTTTCACAGTTATCTACCACACGTTTTCTACATACAACAAAACTGGTTGAATTAAATTTAAATTAAAAAAAAATAAAGCAAAAATCAATTTAATCTTCTTTATGGATCTAACAAAAGAGCTTACAAAACCTGTCAGCTAATTTGAGAAACTTCAGAAAACATTTCCTCTATTTTCCTCTAATTACATTGCTCACTCCCTTTTTTGCATACAACATGTCAAAAAAAGCCAAACCAAATCAACTTTTACAAAATGGGTTAACTTTACTACTTTTGGTATTAAGTTCTGTTTGTTCTGCATGCCAGAATAGGGCATGGACTGTTCTGGTACTCTGATTTTGGGTATCATCTTGCCCATCTTTGCCTGTGAAGTGTTTAGGGAATTTTACTCATAATGCACATCTTCATCAAGCCCCAGTTCGACCAATTACTGTTGAGTTTACCAGTAAGTTAATAAGTTGTTCTGCTCAGAGATAATGAAATGACTTGAGTGTCTAAGGTGTGTTGACAAAAGCTGTAATGAGGTCATCTGGCCGAAGAGGTGCAAGTTGGAACCCCTCGCTATTTCAGTTTACATGAGTTCAGATTTCCCAGTGGTACTAGCAAACAAATACTAGCTAACGACCAAGACTCAAACAAAGATGAGACTTGGGCCAAAATAAGCAAATTAGAACATACATACTATTTTGTAGGATGCTACATTTTGTTCCTTGTAGGATACTCCACTACTCAGCCAAAGCCCCAGTCCCGTGATCTCTGTTTATTAGGAGAATTCGTGGATTATTTGACACAAGTAAGAGTGGCTGAATCAGGCCACTTCAACTTAAAGAGCCTGTGAACTTTAGCATTTAGACATATGTTCACCAGACAACTTGCTCTCCCAAAAGTTAGGGGGTTTTCTATTATCACAGTAACTGTCATGTAGTTAAGCCATTGCTGATGCAGAGAGGAGAGACTGGACTTCTCCCGTAAGGATTATCTATATAGCTACTACAAGAGATAGCAGAACCAGTTTCTTCAAACATAGAGGCTGCCTTTTCTTCCAGCAGAGATCTGGGAGAAGTGGAGGAGGGGAGAGTTGGAGAGATCCTTCAACCAGGAATGTAACTTCCAATAATGACTTACAGATGTCAGCGTAATGTTCTAGGATCTTCCTTTTAGTCCAAAACTCTTATTTGTAACACATGCAGAATAAAAGCCCCTTGCATAAGATTGTAACCAAACTTCTCAGCTGAACTTGTTGTAGGTCAGCACACTTCAGCTCTGGGGGCAGGCAGGGGCAAAAGGGGTAAAAAGGGTCTAATTTGATAGCATCACACTGTTTTTCTTATGATTTTGTCATTGATTTTGAGAGCTGATGTCTCTACTATTTAGGTTCCAAATCACCACCACAGCTATTGGAAAAGCCAACAATAAAGGATGTAAAACCACACCCAGCATTATAGAGAGACACTTGAATTCAGACATGCAACAGTAATGAGGAAGCTTTCGCTTAGGATGTATGAAATTCACTGCCAAAAGAGAACAAAAAAGCATCCAAGTTGGGCTTCTCTGTGATTTTATCACTTTTTTGACCAAACGAATCTTGCCATGGCCTGCTGTATTTTGAGGTGAGAAAGACGTTCCAGCAGCAGGAGCCTTATCAACATAAGTGACAGATCTCTGCCTTTTCCACTCCTGTTACATTCCCAGTACACAATAATGGGATGGAGGGAAAGCCCCTTGCGCGAGCGAACACATCCTGCAATCAGCAGCACTGGGCTTTCTGGGTTTGTGGATGTCAAATAGTCAAGTAACAAGATCTCTGTAACGTTACACAGGGACAAAACATTTTGCCCAACAGAGGACTATTTTCTTCTGTACTAATAAGAAGCAGCAATGCAGAAAAGTGATATGCTTCCAGCACTGGTTAATCACTTTAGGACAAGTCCAATAGCCCTTGTTAGAAACTGCACAATTGAGGACTGGCATTTGACCAAATTTTTCATCATAAAGGAACACTGAAAGAATTGAAAACTATGCCAAATTAATGGAAAAGTACATGGCATGTTACAAATTATACAGAATATCTCTTCAAAAGAGCTTCAGCAACACCAGTTTGTTTCCCATGAGCCTCCAAAAAAGAAAGTATTGAATAGGCCTTTATTCATATTTCATGAACTATTCAGAATTATTTATGTTCCAACATAATTTTGCTGAAAACAACTGCTAACTGAGCACCACCTGAGAAATGCACATATTCTGCATAAAATCATACAAACAAGAAAACATTTCTTCATGTTGTAAAATCTGCTTAGGTCCTCAGATCCTCACTACAGGACAACAATACCTGAACTTAAGCAGATCCTGCACAGAAAAACCACACTGAGATTTCTCTCAATGTTTCATTTTTCTTGGTAGCATAGCCAAATAAGCAGGTTTCAGCTTCTCAGTGTTACAAACTGCTGTAGCTGTATTGAAGCTCATTCCCAGCTCTGTCCTTTGCATCCACTTAACGCTTCCCAAAATTTAGGATTAAGTACAAAGTGTTCACGGAATATCTTAAGTATACTGTAAGATACTTCAGCTCCTCAATCTATCTATTCAGTTGCCTATAAATAAATTGTTCAGAATGATTGCTGTAGAATTTACAGTTATGCAGCTTGAAAATTAAGAGGATGCAGTATCAAACATGAAATCAGATTTCCACTTGTTCATATTTTCCTAGACCATGATTTCTGATAAATAGAAATAGAAGGGATGAGATAGAAACCTCAATTACAGTTAACAAATACTTCTATTAAGAAATTAGTAATTGCATAAACATTACATGGGGTTTTTTTTCTCCATTCTAAGCAATGCAATGCCTCAGTTATGTTAGAATTACACCAACAGAAAGGAAGAGTACTTGCCATGCTTCAGAAATAACTGCTGTCTCTGTTCCGTGGCAACAACAAAGAAAGAAACATCTCTGAAAATGCAAACAAAAATCTCTCTCCTTTCCAGCAATTTGTAAATTATGTTGCAACTGCAACTCAACAAAATGTGGTTTTAAAAGGGCAGTAAATTATTTGTCTGCTACAAACCTATTGGCACTGTCAGCCTGAGATTTTAGCTTGATAAAGATTGATACCTTCATCTCTGATTAACTTCTTTTCATTTTAGACATAAATCTAAAATAAATATTTTTATATCCCTGAACTGATATTTGTCTCTGGTTCAGTAGTTCTCCAATAAGAAGAAACAGTATAGCAGGACCTGAAATAATGTAAGGTATTTGGTTAATTAAAAAAGTTTTAATGAAGAAGCTTTCCCATGTTAAATCTACCCAGGAGTTCTTTCACCTTCAGTGAATAGGATGAGATAGTTCATAATTATTCAGTTTTGGTTCTTGATTAGTGCAGTCAAGAGCTGTAAGAAACCCTAGGTTTGAACCAGCTCTTTTTAACTTTAACAATAGCTGAAGTGGGCTCCATTTTTCCTTTGCCATCTCCATTGTACTACAGACAAACAGTTCTTTTCCATTTCTCTTCCTTTACCCTTGCAGAGATAATAAAGATTTATAATGAAGTTTAAAAAATAACATTTCCCACTTAATATACAGATGTATTCTCAATCACTTTTTGAGACTGATTCTTTTTATTAAAAAATAGTAATTTTTAAGTTAATAAGTTGGATTAATCAAATACTTGAAGAAATACAGAGCACTTAGACCTTCCAGTGAAATACAGGGGTCCTCACCACAGGACTAAACCCTCATGTAACATTCTTCTACAAGATGGCTATAATTTTATCTACCACTCACCCAGCACAGGAACCTACACATATAACTGAAAATAGATAAAGTGCCTGGGTATAAGTTTTTGCTCCAGTACAGACATCGAGACACTGTATTCACAATGGCCAGCACACAAAGCACAGTGGGATTTGTCCCCTGCAAGCAGCAATTTTTACAAATAGAAGACACTGAAAGGTCACACTGTTAATGAGTCACATCATTTCTCCACATTGAGAATATTCCAGTGTCGCATGAATGCTACACTGGATTTATGATCACAGGAATCACCTGGAAAAGGTATAGGAAGAAATGAAAACAAGTTGCACAGTTTTTGTTACTCCGAGGCAGAAAAGCTGTCCAGAACAATCTGCTCTAAATGGCTGGTTTAGCTCAAAAGAGGCCCTGAAGTGAAGAATAAACAAACTGTCATAGGAACAGAGAATAAGTCTCTTAAGATCAGGGTTAAGGTTCATTGGTACAATTGCTCTAAGGCAAAACATTACTGCATCTTGGATTAATCTTGGCATGTAGATAAATAGAAAGGTACAGCAGCAATGCACATACAGTCCCTTTTCATAACCCTTGCACATGCAGTACAGCCAAATGCATAACACAAAATGCAGGCTCTGTGAAAAGGAAATAGGTTTAGAAATTCAGAAAATTAGATAAGAATAATAAACAAAAGTTGGAAAAATATGCTCTGCTGTTGCAGTCTTACACAAATTCTACTACCCTTGTTTAAGCTGAAACACAGGCTCCAGCCAGGCATCTATCTCAAAAAAAAAAAAAGTAGAGACAGAAGAGACAGTTCTCCCATCTGTGACTGGCCTTTAGCTTCTTTCTCCCCTACAATGCCTCAACATTTTCTTTTTTAATTTTAAAAGATTATTTTTACATATTTTGACCCCTCCTGTGTGGAAAACCAGGTATGCCCAGTGCAGTCCCATGCTGGAGGACCTAGTGCAGGATTCAGAGAATCAGATGCAGAAGCTTCAGCACAGGCCCTGGGGAGGGGTTAGTCCTCCACATGTACTTAATTGCTACATCATGTTGCTGAACGAATATTCCAATTATCATCAGTTAAAAGGAGGGTTGTACCAAAACCCTCTTCCCAACTCTGCTCATTATTCGTTGTACACGAGAACCAGAGTCCAGAATTTAGCCACATCTCTCACCCCCAGAGCACGCCTGGCCACAGACTCCGCTGCCCATGCTGGCTAAAGACATTTCAGCTCTTGGAGCACGTCAGAAGTATCAGCACACAGGCTGCATTCTCACCCGGAGTATTCCGTTCTCCTTTGCCAGCTTCAGGCAGTGGCCAAGAACATGCAGAAGTTGGGACAGTCCTAACTGCACGAGTGGGACTCAGCAAGGACCTCTCATCTCCTCCCGTGGGAGGTTCCTCATTCTCTGCATTCTACTGTTTTATTTAACCCAACACCTCTCCCCGTGCCAAAGCCACGTGTCGCCACATCCATATGGGGATAAACCTTTCCGACTAGCGAAGGACTCTTCCTATTGCACAAGCAGAGCTGTATAAAGCTGTACATCCCCACTCCTTATCCTTCCTCATTTATTTGCAGAGTATAGCTGAGGTAAGAGGATGAAGGGGGAGAAGCCATTCGTCTGACAGCAAGCATCTGCATCCAGTGCAGAACTGCGTTCTCATTTCCCCTCCCTAATAAACAATGCTGGCCAGCTTCTTTCCTTAGAGCAAGAGCAGTAGCAGTCTATAAGATTTCCGGACAGGGCAAACTCCCCAGGACTGAGCTGGTCACTTACTAAGCCTCTCCGCTTGCTGGTATTCTGCTCCCTTCACAGGCTTCTTGGCGCAGAGAGGTGGAATATTCCCACTGGCCTCAAATATTAGTTCTTTTTTCCATTATGGTATTTTAGCAGCTATTATACTCTTCAGGACTTCTCTGTCCTGAAAGAAAGTTAGAACCAGCACTGCTAACAGAGGCTCTCCCAGGCCAAATTCTAACATTATTAAACTGGCTTTAACATAACGTGCTTGTAGACACTGCTAGCAAGAGCTGCTGCTGACATGCACGGAGGGTGGAGTGTTGAGTGATGGAGGAAAGTCAAGGAGGCCTTGGATGAGTTTTCCACAGAGTGGATGCAGAATGCACAGGCAGAAAAGGCAGGGCAGGTTCAGTGCAGGACAGAGTTTTAGGAGGAGGATCTCAGGCTCATGAAATCTCTCACCAGTCTGGGGCCAAGAGTTTGAGTATGCAGCTTCA
>VWZY01005037.1:1007511-1029984 GCA_013399075.1 Chloroceryle aenea | reverse complement strand
GCTGCTCCTCGCACGCCTGGTGCTCCAGCCCCTTCCCCAGCTCCATTGCCCTTCTCTGGCCACGCTCCAGCCCCTCAATGTCCTTCTAGGATTGAGGGGCCCAAAACCAAACCCAGTATTGAAGATGCATCTTCCCCAGTGCCAAATACAGAGGAACGTCCCTGCCCAAGTCCTGCAGCCTGGTCCTGCAGGTTTGCTCAGCTGAGAATCAGGTTTCTGCGGAGTATCGGAAGGTAAATGACAGAAATCAGTTCCACTGTAGTTGGATTGTAAGGAGTTGTCAGAAGGGCTGGTGTGATGTGAGGTCGTGACTCACTCCCGCAGCAGCCCGAGCGAAGGGCTGGCACCACACAGAAGCACGTCCAGCTCCTGCTGGCTGCCAAGAGCAAGGCTTGGTTGTGAATTTATCACCTCTTTGGGGAGCCCCTATGGCCAGCGAGACCTTAGGGGCTGCAGCATCCACCTCCAGCCAGCAGCACCCCACACCTCAGCGAGATCCAGGAGATAAAGCAATAGAAATCCCCAGTTCTAGTTCACTAGACAATAGAATACCAATGAGTCTGGAATAAAAGAGTCATCTCATTATTGTAAGAGGTGTTTAGCAGCACGGTGTCAATCATTGCCAGACTTTGTGCTATACACTGATGTTAGGAACTGAGCTGTGCTAGCCAACTCTCTATATCTGGGTGATCATCTACACGATCAAGTCTGAGTTCTCGTGGGTCTTCGTGCGCTCTGAAAAGTTGATTTCATGACAATCGATACATTTTGGAGAGAGTTACTTGCTTGGGGAAAAAAAAATCATTTTTAGAAGAAGCAATTTTACCTTTCTATTAATATAGTAATAATTCAGGCTTTTAGATTATTGCTCCTGCACTTCACTGAAATGAAAATTAAACAAACTTCATCCTAACTAGAATCAGTTGCCACAAAAGTAAAAACCTAAGGAGAAGAAAAAGCTATTAAGAGATTTAAGCACACAACGAACAAGACCTTTTAGAGGAGATTAAAGTATGTGACAAGCATTAGTATTTCAAGGTGCTGCGATCTACTCCTGGATTGATGTGCCTCAGAATGAGATGAGGCACATTAAAAGCTGAAATCATTCAAGCCGGTGTGAGATTGAATATGAGCAATTACCAAATAGTTAGGCATTAAATAAAATGGATGATTTTGTGAACTTGCAGCACAGAAGACTTCTTTGTGTGATCGAACGCGCGGGCTTTGAACCTCTGCCTTGAAATACAAACCTTGTGAGACAACAGCTCTTGTGGAGACTGGGAAGCTGGAAGGGTAACAGTTCCAATTTTAATGTTGCCGTCTAGCGCTTCGTGGGGTGAGAAAGCATTACTCACTACAAGAAAAAGAAACCAAAACAAGATTACAGCCTTTAACTTTGGCATTTCCTTAAGCATTAGCCACTGAGAAGTCCCAGCCATCAGCAGCTGCAGGTTAGGAGTGCTGCTGGAAAAGCTTGCCAGGTACCTCTGTCGTGCTACTGGAGTGGCAGAGACTTACGTGCAGACTCCATTAGGAGGCTTTTTCTCCATTAAAGAGCCTTATTTCTTCTGAGTATTAAAGCAGAATCCTCTTAGGTGCCATTCAAACAGTTTGTCTGGACTGTAAATCGGACACAGCAGTTTCCAAAGGGTTTTAGCCTGAAGCGTGTAGAACTGTGATTAAACAGCACACCCAGCTTTCCACTGCTGTGGCTCTGGCCTTAATTGGGATCCAGGACTGGGGCAGCCACTAAAATGGGGTGATAAGTGGCCAGTTAAGAAGCAAACTGAGAATGGAAAAAGTCTCTGTGACCAGTTGTGAATGAAGTAGGAAGTGAGTGACAAGGAGGGGAGCAATCTTTCTTAGCCTCCTTGATGTTTCCTTCTAATAAGCAGGGCAAAAGCAGATCCTGAGAAGAAATCTGGTTTTTCCTTGCCAGTAGGTTGATTTGCTTTCTCTGAACTCAGCCCAAGTTTTAACACTGACCTAAGTCGAAGCAGGTTCAGAGGCCATAAAATCCTATAAACTCATTAAAAAGATACAAATGTGTGTGTCTATAGAAACCTTAACAAAAAAAAAGGAGTTTTTCTAATTAAAACTGCTTGAAACTTCACTGCTGCAATCAGAGTGAACGTTACTGGGTTTGGTTTCAAACTGGGAAGTGTTTTCTGTAGTGTCAGTTTGGGTTTCAAAAGCCAGTGAGTGATGAATTGAACTGGAGGACGATGAAATTGGGTTTCTGTGTCTTTGGCTTTTAACTCTCTGTGCACCTTTCATGCTGGGCAACATGGCCAAGTTTCTTGTCTCAGTCGTAGCATTTGTGCCTTATTTGCCTGCCTGGTGTGGTCCCTTTGCTGCTTCTCAGTACAGGTGAAGGGCCTGCCCTTCTTCACTGCCTTCCAGTTACTCAATCCCAGCTTCCAAACCAGTACAAACCTCACCTCTGAGGCACTTTTCCCCTCGTTCATATCTGGCAGAATTTTGCTCAGCAGAGTATGTTCTTCTTTCATTGGAATCAGTAACTTGTATGTTAAAGTTTTTGTTCCCATCCCTGTCCCCATTGCAGGGGAGGTGGCCGGGGCTCTGAGCACCCTGCTCTGGGTGCAGATGCCCCTGGTCCCTGCAGGGGGTTGGGCCAGGTGACCTTGAAGGGTCCCTTCCCATCCAGTTTGTGATTCTGTGAAAGTCTGTAGCTGATCATAAGTTCCTCATAAGCTAACAAGATAACAAAAATAAGAAGAGAAGAAAAATGCTTACTGATTTTCTGCTAGTTAAGCTGCAGTAAGTGAGTTGTCTATTCATTATTATAAGTCAATTCCAGTGCTTATTGGCATCCCAAAAATTAGATCTGCGTGGCTGAACGGTGCTTACTAAATAAATACCACTCCTGGACTGGACTTTAGAAACGTCCTCATTGCCTTAGGTACCAGTTTGAGCAGATTTCAGCACTAAAACTGTAGCAGAATACAGTCAAGTGGTGTTTGACATGAACATTCTGTGTGAAAATCTCTTTTGGTCTTCCACATTCATTTTTGTCAGGTCTTTGGACTTCCCCGAGTTCTTTTACCACTTTGTTCTAAAATCTGCTGCCAGGTTACACAATTTCTTGTCTGGTCCTTGGTCAGTGGACAGGACACAGTTCACATGTACTCCACAGACATGACCTAAAAAAACAAGTCCCCTTGAGATTTCAAGTCTTCAGCCTTTGTGATCTTGATCTGGAAACTGAGCCCCGTGACAGTGTCACCCATTGGCTCGGTGTTTTGTCAGCCAGAGTGAGTATGACATCTGTCACTGTATCTGAGAAACAAAACGATGGAGAGAGCTAAAATAGCATTCAATTATTAAACCCATTGATTCTGAGGTTACAAATAGGGTTTTTTCTACTTGGGTGAGCCAAATAGCAAAGCTAAGCTGTGCATCTCGTTGTACATTGATATATTTTCTTGCTTACAGGAACATTTGGTTGGGGTAGCTTAGGAGGGTCAAATGTCTGTATTATTATTATTATTAATCTTATTATTATTTCAGCCTGGTTTATTCCCAGACGAGCCAAAATAAAACCAGCACAAGCTCTTGGTGACATTTTAGGCTTCACTATCTATCCTGTTAATGACAATCATGCCCTAAAACTACACTCATTTTGTGACTGAAGTTAAAAATATCAAAGTGGGGCTCAGGATCTTCATGTGGCTTTAATCTCCACATATTAATCATAGTTGAGTAATCACAGTGTATTTTAGAAGCAACAACAACAATAATAACAATAAAACCCGAAGGAAACTTGATCGTGTAAAGCTGCTTTTGGGAAGTGTGGACTATTCAACACATGGAATATTCTCTTTCCTTGGCTAGACCCAGATTACTACTGAATTTCCCATTCTTTTGCAGTAGATGGGAAGCTGTAAACTGTCTTCCCCAATGCAAACATCTACTGATTAAAAAGTCTCAGTCATGATTTGGACACTTATTTCTAAAGGCTGTTTCAGAAACCCACTGCAGAGTTGTTTGAGGCATTTGGTTTGCAACTGGAAATTAAGAACTTTGTATGTTTTCAATAATGCTGTCATTCATTTTTCTGACTCCTCTGGGACCACATTAAAATCAGATTCAGATTGGAACGTTGAATACTTTACTGGACAGCTGGCCCAGGTTAAGCTTTTAGTTATATTTTCTTCTAGGAAAACCAGGACATTTTATTCAAACTATTATTTGGTTTTGACATTCCTGTGAGGTATGAACTTTATCAACTTTAACTTATGTGGAGAAATTCACTCCTGCAATTCCCCTCTTAGAGCACCTGCCCAAAATGTTTAGTTCTTGCACCCCTGTCACTGTGTCTTGGAGAGGCCTTCCTAAACTGGAATGGCTCAGGGAAACCTACTGGTGGAGGTGGGTGTCAGTGTTTGTTGAATTTTACTGTTAGCAGAAAGCAACTACAATATGTAACATTTTATTAATGAACCACTGGGGCAGACTCATATTGGTGAGAAAGTGCCATACAGCTTTCTGTTCTGGTTCTCTTTCTACCTCTCTTATTTGCAGTGGTTACTTTCTAGATAATTTGTAGTGATCTGTAACTCCTAGAATAGCTCTATCCTGTTATGCTATAGAGCTCCTGTGTGCCCAGGCCGGGCTGAGAGCCCTGGGGCTGTGCAGCTGGAGAGGAGCAGCCTGAGAGGGGAGCTGAGCAATGCTGAGCAAGAGCTCCAGGGCCCTTGAGGGGGTGAGAGGATGGGGCCAGACTCTGGTCAGTGGTGCCCAGCCCCAGGACAAGGGGCACCAACTGGACCCCAGGAGGTTCCCTCTGAGCAGGAGGAGCAAGTTCCTTGGTGTGAGGGGGTGGGAGCCTGTGCCAGGCTGCCCAGAGAGGCTGTGGAGTCTCCTGCTCTGGAGAGATTCCCACCCCCCCTGGACCCTGCGCTGCTGGGCCCCCTGCTCTGGGTGCCCCTGCTGGGTGGAGCAGGGGGGTGGCCCCAGAGCATCTCCAGAGGGCCCTTCCAACCCCCACCACGCTGGGATCCTGTGATGCTAAAAGCTTGCTTTGAACAGCCAGCCCAGATTTGTTTTGTTATTCTATTGAAATGCAGAAAAATTCTGAATTAGTTTTAAGTTCAGCAGAAATACTCTCACTGCACAGTGAGGAGAAGCAGCATTGCTGTAGAATTCAAGAACAGCTTTTGAGAGATTGTGGTGGTGCCTTTAGTCTTGTATTTCATGTAGATAAAACACAGCATATGCAAAGGAGCTACACTAATTTTCCTACTGCCACGCATCAGCGTGACTCCTGGCAGCGTGAGGATTTCCATGTATGACCTTTCTAAACAGTAGAAGGGTGTTCTTGTTTGTTTTCTTGGGAGTTGGCTTCTTTGAAAGTAAATATTGTATCTCGATTATTCCGTACCAGCAGGTTGTATTCTTCACAGAGTATGCTATGGGAACATTCTGATAATATGATATTCATATATTAGTGCTTGATAATTCACCAAATGGCCACTTTGGAGAAGGGAATGAAGTTTGCAGGCTACTAAAAAAAAACCCAAACCAACAGATCTCTGCCTGAGCTTCCATTGCAGCAGAAGTGAGAAGGGACAGAATGCAAACACTGTGTTAGAACAGCTTTTCCAGGAAAAAGAAAAATATTGTGCAGTTATTCTGACATACTGCTTTATTTATGGATTCATTTCAGAACTTGGAAAAGGAAAAAAAAAAGGGGGGGTGTGTTATTCGTGATCTAAATCATCATTTCCTTGGCAATTTCCAGCGAGCTCTTGGAGGAAAGAAAAGGAAAGAAAACCCCACGTTTGAGTTCTGTCTTTGTGCTTTGATCTAGCACGAAGTCAGGGGAAAAGCTCTTACAGATATTATGGATGTAGGCTAAATTTGTGTGGGAAACGTGAGGGAAAAACTCCTTTATTTTGTGACATATTCACTCTAGAGGTGTTCCCAAAATATGTGGCATCCAAAGAAGAAATAAACAGATAAAATCTCACTGCCCCTCAGTTGGATCATAGCATTTAAGGAGGTATTAACAACCTGACTGCAAAGGTCTTGATTTGACAGCTAATACCTTTCCTTGCTGATCCAGTCATCGGGATTTTAGAAGTATATAGAAAATTATCCAATAGAAAAGAAACTGTGTTTATGTTTAAAATAACATAATTAGCTGAGAAGTAAAAGTCTGTCCCGAGGGACCATAATCTGCAACTCTGGTTTTATTCCAGAAAGCATGGCAGCACCAAGACTGTAATGCTGCCTCATGAATAGCTCTGTAAACTGTTGGTCCAGTGTGTTCTCACCTGGAGAGTGTCTGCAGGGAAACCAGAAGCCTTCAAACATCACCATTACAATTCTGATGAGGTGAAACATCTCGCTCTTCGGACAAGCAGGTTTCTGTGCTGGTTTCCTACATGGATTCTGAACAATTGCAGGATCCTTTTGGTTGGAAGAGAACTGTGAGATCATTAAGTCCCATCACTAATTCAGCACTGCCAGGGCACCACTGACCCCTGGCCCTCAGCACCACAGCTCCACGGGGGGATTGGAAACCCCTCCAGGGGTCACAGGGACTTCACCACTGCCCTGGGCAGCCTGGGACAGCCCTGGACAACACTCAAGGGGAAGAAATTGTTCCTCAGCTCCAACCTCAACCTCCCCTGGGGCAACTTGAATCCATTGCCTATTGTTCTATCACTTGTTTCTTGGGAGAAGAGCCTGATCCCCCGTGCCTCCAACCTTCTGTAGGGAGCTGTAGAGAGCCAGGAGGTCTCCCCTGAGCCTCCTTCTCTCCAGGCTCACCAAGCCCAGTTTGCAGAGTATCATTATACAATTGTTGAATAACTCTGATTATTTTGTCTGAAATCACCTCTGCTGCCAGTGTTTGAGTAAATGTTCATTAGTGGGCCCTGACTCTTCCTCTTGTGACCCCCCCTGAGCTGATAAATCGCAGAGAGTTTGTTACAGAGTCACTGCTCAACAGTCAGGCAGGGCTGGTTAGAACTGTGTGAGCAAAGGAGTTCTTCAGGTATTGCTTGCTAGAGCAGCGTGTTTTGGAGGGTTACTGAAGGAGGAGAGGAGCTGCAGCCCCAGCCTGGGAAGGGAACTGCAAGCAGAGAAACCAGCTCTGATGTTTAATTCCTTTGGTGCCAGGGAAAAAGGTGTTCCCATAAACAAACCGGGGTGCATCAGAGAGATCTCTGCCTCCACCAGCAGCTTTCTCTCAGGATCAGGAAAAAACCTAGAGGTTCAGAAATGTTAGCTTAGCCATGGCAAGGAAAAGGGTAAGAGTGCCTTTCATGCGTGCTCATCTGATTTGGGATATTTATCCTTTACTAAAGTTGTGGTGTTCACAGTGCAGCTGTAGCCATCCAGAATAGCTTCAGGGAAGGTCTGTGTTCATTCTGGGTGTTTGCAGAAGTGGTCATTTCTGTGCTCTTCTCTTCTGGAGAAGTTTCTTGCACGATCTCCACCCTCAGAGCATGGCAGGGATGCCTTTAAAGCAGCACATGCTCTTACCTCTGCAGGAGTGAAGGACACCAGGAGAAAACCCGATGTGAGCAGGGCAGGGCTCTCGTCTCCAGTGGATGCCCTTGAGCTGATGCTGGCTAAGGAGTGCAGGACTGCCCAGCTAATCTCTTTGGCCAGGGAAAGGAGAGTGCTCCAGAGTTTCTCTTGGGTTATTTGCTCTGCTGGCCACGCTTGCATCATTCTACACCTTCAGGAGCTTCAGGAGCACCAAAAGCACCTTCTTTCTAGCTGGCCAAGATAGGCTCCCTCTGAAGCACAGTAATGTATTTCAGTTGGAAGCATACTTGTGCTTTGGAAAACAAACACATTTTCCATGCAATTGATTTCATTTTTATTCAAGCTGTTAGCTGAAATCCTTCCCTACGTTATCAGCCAGCCTCAATCAATCCAGACTTGTTTGTGGGAAAGGATCCGGCTCTTTGTTATCTCCTGGAGAGACTTGTCAGTGCAAGTGCTTGCACTTGAATTTGTTCTAGTAATGAGGAGAGGTGGGTGCTCCTCTTGTCTCTCAGCACCTGAAACTTTACCCTAAATCCATGTTCTCTGGCTTGCTGTATCCAGCAGCTGCAGGGAGATCCAAACGGAGCGGTGACATGGTGCCTTGGACAGAAAGAGAAAAGCCATAGGAGTAGAAAGGATCCGTATGGAGAATGAAAGCAGGGTGTAGAAAGCTGCAGAATACAGAAAAGCCCTGTTATCTGAAAAGCTCCAGAGGAGAAATTTGAAAACCATACAAAATCTTTATTTATAGGTTTTGATTTTAGTCACCAAACTCTTTAACGCTGCAGACAACAAGACAGATAAGATTGCTCTGGGAAAATGCTTCTAACATCCAGCTCCTTATATATACCAGATGGCTCTGGAAATGTACACAGAACTTTATTTAGAAATGAGTTTTGTTTGTTACCAATTACTAAATATATCAGTAAGTCACTTCACCAAAGGCAGGTTTGCAATTGTAAACCTGAGCGTGGTGGATTGAAACCAGCATGGGAACAGCTAAATTTATTGCAGTTCCATCTTTAATGATTTTTTTTTTACTTTTAGAGGTGCTTTTCTCTTCTTTAATTCCATTAAAATCTGTGTGGAAACACGGGTATATTTTAGGTACATCAGACAAGACCAATAAACAGTTGAAAGTGGAAATTCAGTGCTCTGTCATTTAACTGCTCACCAGTATTTTATCACAGATCACACTTCTATTCTTCTGCATCTTACAGTTCTTTGTATATTTTCCCTACTGGTGTTAGCACAGGTACATGCTTCTTGTTTCAGTTTCTGCCTCCTTGTGACAGAGAATGTCTGATCTTATTTGCAAGCCCCACGTCTTTGTGGGTTTATTCTGGATACCCATGCTGCTGTAATTTACAGGTCATTTTTATGACAAAAAACTCCTGAATATAGATCAGGTTGTTTTGAACAAGATATAACCCCATGCAATTGCTTTTCAAGTAAATGAGGCAGAAATAAATAATGATCCTTAAACTTCAGTAAATATGTGCTTAAATAATTTTAAGCATCTTTAAAGTCAGCAGGACTGTTTGTGTATCTTGAATTAAGTGCACTGTTTAAACTAGTCGTGTATTCCAGAATGGAGCCCTCTCAATATAAACCACAAAGTGAGAAAAAAAAGAGTCTGTATTTCATCATCATCATCATCCCTCCGAGTCCCTCTACACCTCTGCAGTGAAAGAAAGTCCTAGAGATAAATATTCAAGGAGCAGACTGACAACTGTCATGAAGTTCGGGGTTATGACTGGAGAATAGCGACATTCCTGGAAATGGCTGGATAAAAAAGGGGCAAAATGTATCTCTTGTTGACAGAAAGCACATAGCAGAGCTCGAGACCAGTGATTTTTTACTATCTACCTTTTATAATACATTTAATTACATCGGAAGAATTGATCCCATGCTGAACTGTTTTTACTGATGTTAAAATGAGGATTCTTCTCTGTCGCACGCAGCGTTTTGTGGACAGGAGTGGAAAACAAACAGTTTGTGTTCTCCAGAAAACGTTCCGCCTGCTTTTCAGCCCTTCTTCCATTTTATATTTGCATTGCAGAACTTTCTGCCTTTCCAAAGAGCCTTGTTACTTGAGGAAGTTGTGACATGGATCGGTGGTGTGACGCATCAGTAACGGGTAAAAGCTTCGTGTGGCTGATTGAAAGGTTTGAACTGTTTCAGTTCCATATAATCAGTGCAGCAGATATTTAAACACAGCATTCGAAAGTTGAAAGACTGCCTTTCTTTGAAAGCAGTTTCACAACTGCTTTTGAAAGCACTTTTTGTATTTTTAGGAGATTAGATTCTGGTTTATCCCTTTGGGAAAGGTGTCGCTTGCTTCTGTGCTTGTTTTTGGGTTTCATTCTTGCCAAACACTTTCTCACTCTAGTTCAATATTTTTATTAAAAAATAGGTTCAAAAGTCAGTTTTACTTTGGCTGTTTAACATACCTCTGAGGAATAAACCACTGGTGTTTGCTGTGCTAACAAAACCCTGGAGAAACCTCCAAATCTGACTTCAGAACTCCTCAACTTAAAAAAAATCAGCAAGAATGTAAAGGAGATTCCTTGCCTTCAGTATTTTTCCTAGATTCTTCTTCTACAAGCACAGATAGCATTAGATAAAAATTAGCTTAATGAGATCTGCATATCTTATCATAGTATTTTACCCTCTAGAAGCTGATAAGAGGTTTTCAAGAGTAAGTACTGCATGGATCAAGGCTCCACAAATAAATAAGGGGGTGGGTGGGTTGGCTGCTTTGTGGGTTGGTTGATTTTTTAACTCAGTAGTTTGAAGTCTGAGCTGTAACAGAATCAAAACACGATGCTGGACTGTTGCAGATCTCTGCAGTACCTGGGCTGTTAAGATTGTTGTTTTAAGCAGCTCCTGCATAGGCAGAGGAGGGTCTGGAGTTTTGATGTATGGCTTTGGGACGCACTCACCGTGTCCCACTTGGAAGCTTTGGCTTCAAGTGCAGTCAGTGTGGAGAATTTGGTGTTGTCACAAGTCAGCCAGGAAGTTCACAGAGATTTCTAGGCACACAAGAGAAAACTCTTCTTGGGAGCTTGGTGCCTATCTCAGGCTCCATTCACCTGGGATCATTAGCAGGCTGTGGAAGTTAAAAGGTTTGGTTGGTTGGTGTTTGGTTTAATTATTTTTTGGGAGAGCCTAACAGAGCACTCACCTGGGAAGGGATATGTTGAAGAACTGGGATTATTTAGCCTGGGGAAAAGGAAGGTCAGGGGAGACCCTCTCCTGCTCTACAACAGCTTGAAAGAGGGTTGGAGCCAGGTGGGGTTGGGGTCTTCTCCCAAGGAACAAGCAACAGGACAAGAGGAAACAGCCTCAAGTTGCACCAGGGGAGGTTTAGGTTGGAGCTGAAGAAAAATGTGTTCCCTGCAAGGGTTTTCCAGGGCTGGCCATGTTGCCCAGGGCAGTGGTGGAGCCCCCATTCCCGGAGGGATTTAAAAGACACCTAGATGTGGTGCTGAGGGTCGTGGTTTAGTGATGGACTTGGCACTGCTGGGCTAATGGCTGGACTTCATGATCTTGAAGGTTTCTTCCAGCCAAAATGATTCTATAATTCCATGAAGTGCTGATCACTCCTTCAAGACCTGGAACACCTCAAATACCCATCCTTGGGCATCGCTCCTGGGGCAGAGCTGTGAGGGCTGAACGTGCCGAGTGCTGAAGGCAGCTGTGATCCCAAAGCGCAGGCTGCGAGAAGCTGTTGAACTCTGCAGCCTCGGGGCTGGGGTGCTCACCTGGGGCAGGACTGGGACCCAAGCTCACAATACTCTTTTATGCCTATCCAGCTCTTGAAATGTAAACAGAGACTTAAGCTTCCAGTTTGCTGATGAAGGACTCATTTTCCTGCTCTCAGGAAGCTGGTGGGACCGTACCTTTGAGTAAATCTCAGCTTTGTGTCTGCAGAACACAACTGAGTAGACAGAAATTAGTGAAACAATTTCACCCAGCTCTTCAGTTGAGTTTTATAACGTTCCCTTGCAAATGGCTATTCTTTAAAACTTTATTGCCCCTTTTCCTGTCACTTAGGGAATTCCAAATAGCATCCCTTTTCAAATCTTGCCTTGTGAAAACAACAGAGCAGAATAAGAGTGGAGATTTGAAGGAGGTTGGAGCCGCAGACACTACAAATGGCCAATCTATCAGCTCCAACAGGACAGAGGTTTCATTATGTCCTAAAGATAAATTCATGTTACTCAGCACCGAGACAAACAGGAGGCTTATTTCATATTTCAGAGGCTTTTGGATCAGACCCTAAAATAGCAACAGTTCCAAAAGAATTAGCGGGTCACGCAGCGTGATAGGGAAAGCAAAAGGGGACAAGGAAACAAGAGGTCAGCAGAAGAGTTCTGCAGTGTCTGAGCAGTACAGCTGAGGAGAGAAGGAAGCTGGAAATTCAATTCTGATTTTAGTAAGAGTAGGCTTTCACAGTGGAGATGATGGGATGTTACTGGTGATAGTTTCATTCCTTCAGCTCTTCAGTTACATGTGGATTTTTTCCATCACTTAAATCCTCTCATCTTTTAATTGCTGGTGAGTGACCGTCAGGCTTGGTTGCATTCATTTCTGTTCTCAGTTACAGTCTTAGGTACAGGCAGATACATCAGAGCTAATACATTTACAGTGCTCAACTGTGGTGGAAAGTTTATTTTTCCATGTGACATCACTGCTCTTCAGGTGCCAGTAATTGTAAACATCCCTTGTTTTCAATTCTCTGTCCCCTTAATCTCATTAGGAGAATATCAGACGTTAAATCTTTTAAGTAGCATTAGAGTGTGTGTTCATCCATAACATATGAGAACTCCAGTCAGTTCTTATCACCTCCCTTGAACAAAATGTTTGCTGTTTTGCAAGTTACTGTGCTGAACAATGAGATTTGATTCCATGAAGACTTTGCTGCCAAGGGTTGTTGTGACTTGGAAAAAAATTAGTGTTCCCAATCAGACTGACAGTATAAATTAGAGAGCAAGACAAGATGCACATGGGGGGCAAGAAGCCATCTCAGACTGTTGGATTACCAACCTTTCTAGAGAGCACTTCAAACCAACTTTGAAGTCTCCTCTGCAAGACCATCATGACAGGACCAGCGTGGTGGTCGTGCACATCGCGTTACACGCGAGGTCAGCGGCTGGGGCCAGTAGGTGTAGAGGAGAAAGCCATGAGGTATTGTTTGTACAGAGCCTTCTTTTGTTAGAAGAGCTCTCAGCCGAAGCCGTAACCTAAATTGAATGTAGCAGCTTGTTTTCCTCCAGGAAATAACTCAGTTCTTACTCTTGTCAGTTTTTACCAGTCGTAAAGAAAGATTTCTTCTAGAACCCTTCATGCTTATCTCTTCGTGCCTCCTGGATTCCTCTTCTCTCAAACTTCTTCCCTTTTCCATTCTTACTGCCTTCCCTTACTCAGTCTTGCAGAAGAAAATCAATTAATAACTTCTAAAACGTGAGACAAAAGTCTTATGCCTCCCATCTTACCAGTCCTTGCACAGCTTTACCTTGCTGCTCACTGTGGTTTCTTGCAGTTGAAAGCTTGTAGTCTGCTCGAGGCAAATGTCCTAACTTCCTAAGAAGACAGAGGCCTTTTGGTTCTACCATATCTAACTGGAAAGCTTCTCTGAAACCATCTTCTTGCTGGTTAAAGAGTCCTAAGGAGAAATACAAACTGTGATGCCTTCTGCTGTTCTTTGGAAGGAAAACTCGTGTTTCTGCTTCAAAGAGTAAGAGAGAGGGTGGAGAAGATGGGAGTGTACACAGGGCTCCTTGGCTGAAGCTGCTGAGCACAGCCAGGGTTGTGCTGGTCTACCTGGCTCTTTGGCTCATGGACCAAGCTCATTCTGCACCCGCCTGAGTTCTCCTCACTTTGCAAAGACAGCTGATTATTATAACATGGACTTTCATTCTACAAATATTTTAATAGACCTTTGATCAAACAAAGACTAAGCGTAAAAAGTTGATGCTCTGGCAGATCTTTCAAGTGAATTTTTTGGTTTACCTCCAAACCTATGCATTGTGTTTCTAGAAAATCCACTGTATTTTTGTAGAAAATGTGTCAAAAATAATTTGATATTGTGGCTTATGTTCAGCTGAGAGCTAGTCTGATAAAACCCCAGACCCCGCTGTTCCGAAGATGGATAATTCAGGAACTCCCTTCCCTGTGGAGTAAAAAGCCAAAATTTTGTGGTGTAAAGCCACCTGGCTGCAGTTGATAGTAAAATCTGTTGTTAACCCCTTTTCTGTAATATAATTAAAACACTGCTGAATTATCTGTTTAGTGAGGCCTGCCTGCTCCCCGAAAGCACACCCCTTTGTGCCTAATAATCCCTTCCTTTGTAGATGGTTGCCCATGACAAGGGCTGTGAAACCTTGTTTAAAGATTTTAAGATCTTCTTAATCCCTTCCCTGATGAGACACCCATTGCTGAAAGCTGGGGGGGAAAGGTCCATCTGTCTTGCAACATATGTGTTTACACTGTAAAATCAGTAAATACAGCAGTGTGCTCGCAGTGCCAAGAATTTCCTTTAGTCATAAATTGAGATACATTGTTTTGTTATTGTCACTGGAGTTTACACACACCCGAGGAACCACTCTTACTAATTAGCTAAAGCAGTAAAAACCGTGCAGCTCGGAACTGGAAATGTAAAATACCACACCCAGAAAGCTGAAAATATTCTCAGTGAAATCAGAAAAGTTACAGATAAACATATCACTAGAGTGGGGGTTTGGTTTCCACAGCAAGGCCATTATTATTGCTGTTATTATTGTTATTAGCACAACAGGTTCACTGTGAGCCAGCAATGTGCTCTGGTAGCCAAGGAGGCNCCCTGGACCCTGCGCTGCTGGGCCCCCTGCTCTGGGTGCCCCTGCTGGGTGGAGCAGGGGGATGGCCCCAGAGCATCCCCAGAGGGCCCTTCCAACCCCAGCCATGCTGGGATTCTGGAATTTGTTGTGCAAGGGAAGATGGAGTTTTCAAACCATCTACTTTTATGTGTGTATTTTACACCCCTGAGTGAGTAGCTGGGGCTCCCAGTAGCTTATTGGAGAAGCAGGCTCCAAGCAACTGCTGGTTTAGACCCTAAAGTTATGTGCCTAGAAGAGGATGCTGTAGCTCTCCAAGGAATAAATCTATTAAAAGCTGGAGAAGTACAAGCAGAGCAATATGAAGAACCATAAACTGAATTCTCTGGCATCTTACGTGGCTGTACTGTTAATCTGTTTCTGGTACTGAAAATCATTTCTCTTCTTGTTACATGTGGATGGCCCTTCCCTGGAAACATTCAGGATCAGGCTGGATGGGGCTTTGACCAACCTGCTCTAGTGGGGCATGTTCCATGGCAGGGAGGTTGGAACTAGATGATCTTTAAGGTCCCTTCCAACCCAAAACTCTTCCACAACTCTATGATTCTCTGCTGTTTGATTCTCTACTTAGAAAACTGATTAGAAAGAAAACCCAAGCACACAGCTTTTATTGTTCACTGGTGTTTGTGTAACTATGGTGCCCAGGGAGAGAAGTTACAGAACATGGTCTGCTCTGCAACTTTTTGTTCAGATTTTGGATTCCAAGTGTCCCCTAGATATGCCAATTTGGTTTTAGGAGACAATATAAGTAAGAAGTCAGTAAAACAGGGAAGCTCCTGGCAACGCTGCGATGAAGGGATCTGCTTGGCACGTGGTGGTCTCAGCAAAAGATCCATTTTTTTTTATAGGTAACATCCAAATACCAGTCTGCAACTGGGATTAGAAAGAGGCCACTGGGTAGCTTTTGCATGTCTACAGGGTGTAATTTCCACACCGGAGGAACAGTGACAGCAAGGTACACAGCACAGACATGAGTAATGTGAAAGGCAGGTAAAGTCTGGCTTCTGGGCTGCTCAGAGCTGGAAGTCAGTCCTTTAAACAGTGAGTAAGAAGGAGATTTGGAGAGAGAGAGTGAAGCTGAGTAACTCTGAGAGCAAAGGCACTGTGTGGGCAGGATAAGGAAGAGCATTGGCAGCAGGTCGAGGGAGGTTCTCCTTCCCCCCTGCTCTGCACTGGTGGGACCATAGCTGGGGTGTTGTGTCCAGTGCTGGGACAGTTCCCAGTCAGGGATGTTGTGTTACAACAAGCAGCCATTGTGGGCTGTAGAACAGCCCGAGTTCACTGAGGTGAGAACTAACAGTCAGTGATCTGATTCATAAGAAGTCAGGCAAGAGCCTGGAGATGGGGTTGGAGATAGAGCTGTGATCCCATTTGCAGATACCCGTTTCCTGGGGGAAACACGGAGTCTGGGGAGGTTCTTACTGCAGAAGTCCACCTGCTGCTTGGTCTGTGCAGTATAAATCTGATACTTGGTGAGTGGATCAGGTATTGGTTCTGGGGATGTCACATGCTGGGATATTTGTCCTGTGTTTTTGACAAAGTGGATTAGGGCAGGGGGGTTGGAATTGTGTGATCCTGAAGATCCTTTCCAACCCCAGCCATTCTGTGGTTCTGTCATTTTGTGGTTGCTTGGGAAACCATCTGTGAAACTTGGAAAATGACCTGTTTATTGCTTCTTAGAAACTGCCTATTAAATCAGTTTGTAGTTCTTCAGAACTTACTCCATGTGAAAATCTCCTGTAGTGCAGAAATCCCTGGATCTCATCCAGTATTCTTAGATAGTTTCTGCAGCCTAAAAGTTATTTGGGGGAACAACGCTTGTAAGTGGTCCTAAAAGAACAGTGGTGTAAAAATAGCAAAGGGAAGCTCAGCAGAGCAGAGGTGGGAGTGATCAGCTTTGGAGTAGGCTGGGACAGGATCTTGGGAGACAAGACTTTCTCGGTTTACAATTGATCATGCTGTTAGATTAAAAACAATCCACAGGCTTGATACTTGCATGTTAGCTCTTGTCTGCAGAAGTACTGACTGGGAGGTTAGCGAAAACATCTTGCAGTTTGGTGGGTTACTGGGCAATAGTCACCAAGAAACTGCTACTTATAAAAAAAATCTGTGATAAAAGAAGATTCTGTGCATTATTAAAAGCAGAGAGAAGAAAATCAGAGATCTGTTACACTTGAAAAACAAGAAGGAACCTCCAAATGATTCTAAGAAAGATTTCATTTTCAATTTCTAATGTGAATTTCTTACTTTCTTAATCCTTCTTCTCATCAAGAGCTGTGGACAATTCCTGGTTCGGGTACCACCGGGATTGTTCCAGCACATGCTTATCGAGGTGTGAAGTGTTTGCTCCGTGGACTGTGCAGGAGAGAGGAACAAGCAGGGATAAAATAGACACTTGCCAGATGAAACACAGTTTAGGTTAAAACAAACAAGGAGCTGAGTCTTGAAAAAAAGTCACGTGCAGTGGTCAGAGAAAGGCCACCTGGGATGGTCCTGAAGGATTCCTGGTTCTCCATCCCGTGCTTGGCAGCCTGCACCGGGTGAAAGGAAAGAAAAGAAATCTGCTGGAGAACAACTACTCCTTATCTTGAGAGGCAGAAAGATGAGAACATCTGAACCAGTGGGTAGCAAAGAATGTCAGTTACCTTCTAATCTAGATTGGTGAATAAAGATAATCAGCAGTAAATTAGAAGAGGTGTTGAAAGCTCAGTTAATTATAGGAAATGAGGAAATTAGAGTGCTGAGCCTGACTGTTTCTGATTCACTTGTTAAATTAAAAATAAAAAGTTGCTTTTTTGTGTGTCATCCCTAACAGATCCACAGAATGCCTTGGGTTGGAAGGGACCCTTCAGGGTCCTCTAGTCCATGTTGGTCACGAAGAGCAACACACAAACCATTGCCTGTTACATTAGAGATTTTTTCTTTATTTTTTCTCAATGATTTTAAGAAAAACCCCACACCATTGTCACTTGAGATTCTCCCTATCTTATTTTTAAATCATGTTTCGACTGAGAGTGTGAGAGGGAGAAACAGTTTGACCTTAGGAGCATTAAGAAACGTCCCTCGCAGCTTTCATTTCAATTTGTAACTTGTGCATATTTTGCAGTTTGCTCTTTATATTTGGCTGGTCTTTTAATCTTTACCATATTTCCGAGCACATTTGATGGGCTGTTTATTCCAGAGGGAGGGGGAGGCTGAAACACCACAAAAGTCTGTAACTTTTTGGCAGAGACTTTATTTAATGGAGAGTTTTGAAACTCCTTGAGGGTGCACCCTTGGTTAGAGACGTGACTTTGAGAAACAGGGTGGGTTAGGGATTATTCTTGAAAGTAGCTTCATTCCATGAAATTAGTAAGTAATTGTGAGCTTTTCATACTTGCTTGTGCAATAATTCTGAGTAAAAAAAAACAAAACCTTCCTTGCAGTGCCTGTTGCAATTTGGAAATCAGTTAGGAAACCGCAGTGGAGTTACTGGACAGAAAATGGAATATTGACTGCTGGCAAAGGAACTGGGTGAAACAGAAATCTAGCCTACCTCTGGGACTGGAAAATCAACAGGAAAGGTTCCCAGTTACTTAAAAAAGGATTGTTCTTCTTTTATTCAGGGGACTTATGCATGTGTATCCTATTGCATCAGTTTACAGAGATGTTCTTTAAGTAGCAGCAGTAACAATTATTACGCATAAATAAGTCATTCCAGATGTTCCAGATATTATCCTGCCAGTTCTGCTTTAAAGGGCAACATTTCAAGGCCTGTGTGCAAGTTCAGAGATAGAACAGATAGCAAACACTTGTCATCTTTTCTCTGATGGCCTTTAATCCAGCCTCTTTTTTTCTCTCTTCTGGAAAGAGAAGACTCAGGAGCAGAGTGATTTTCATGATTCTGTGGGGCAAATGCCATGCTCAGGAGATAAATTGACATTATAATATGATAATTTGATGGTGTAAATTCTGTATAATCCTAGTGCCTTTTGAGAAACACTTTCCAGGTCCAAACTGCACTTTATCCAGAGTAGCAATTGCAATGTGATAACCTCCACAGAAAAAAGCAAAGAGGAGAAGAAATAACAACCCCAGACCTTCTCATCAAGCGAGGTGCTCCCCCCAGCATCAGCTGAGCTCCTCCTTTGGGCTCCTTCACTGGTATTTTCTGATCCCTGACCGAGGTTGCAGTCAACCCACGGCAAGGTAAATTGCAAAGGAAACGTGCAACTGACTTCTCACCCTCTGTGAACAGTTTGCTCCAGTGCAGGTAAAATGGGGTTAAGCAAGACGAGGTCCTCCAGCAGCACTGGCTTTCTGCAGAGAGGAGAGATGGGAGCTGGGCCATCTCCCTGACTCACCCGTCCTGCTGGGAGTGCTTGTGGGGCAGAGCATCACCACACCGGGCTGCGCCTTTAAACTCCAACCACCACCAGAAAAAAAAAAAAAGGAGTTGGAATTAGGACATGGTGATGACTTCAGTGGATAAAAATCTACCAGAATTAGCCTGGAGGTCCTCATTATGCGAGGATAGGGAACAGTAAAAAATCAAATCAGCAGAGATAAACTGCACGGATCATTTCTGCTGATCGATAACAGGCTTGTGCAAATAACCCTCCTGTAGAGCAGCCCATCTTTCCCAGAGTCAGCAGGGAGTGAAGATTAGATAAACCCTGGGCCAGTGAGACTTTTACAGAAGCTTAACGCCCAGAAAATGTCCATCACTCCGTGATTTGATCAGAATGCTCCCAACATTTGCTTTGTGCGTGCGGGCCAGGGGAGTTTATTATGACAATCAAGTGTAACCAGCCATAGTAAAAATAAATGATCTTATCTGACCTACTGTTTCCTAACGTGACATTTGTTACCTCTAAGGTCCAGCAAATATCAGGCTGCAGAGTGAATCTTGAATTCCTGGCGGTCCTAAAGCACCGGGAGCTTTGGAGCCCTTGGGAATCCCATGGAAGAGTGGTCAATACCAGTCTACTTAGTCACTTTCCTTCCTTGAGCAGAACAGATTTTTGCAGGATTAGTTGAAGAAAAGTAATGCTGTAGAAAAGAGAGTATTCCAGCTCGTGCCAAAACTGGACTGAATGGGATAATGCCTTGTTCTTGATGATTAGCAAGGTATCAGCTCTTGGCAGTGGACTGGTATCTCCATACACTGTTCAGCACTAGACTGGACTGCACTTGTGCAAAGAGACCTTCAAGAGCATCAGTCCAACCACTCCCCCAGCACTGCCAGGGCACCACTGACCCCTGGCCCTCAGCACCACAGCTCCACGGGGGCTTGGAAACCCCTCCAGGGGTCACGAGGACTCCACCACTGACCTGGGCAGCCTGGGACAGCCCTGGACAACCCTGGAGGGGAAGAAATTGTTCCTCAGATCCTCTTTAATTCAATCTCACCTTGAATCCTGGGTTCAGTTTGGGCCCCTCACTCCCAGGACCTTGAGGGGCTGGAGCGTGGCCAGAGAAGGGCAACAGAGCTGGGGAAGGGGCTGGAGCAGGAGTGTGGTGAGGAGCAGCTGAGGGCCCTGGGCTTGTGGAGCCTGGAGAGCAGGAGGCTGAGGGGAGCCCTTCTGGCTCTGACAGCTCCCTGAGAGCAGGCTGAAGCTGTGTGTAGTTCGCTCTCTTCTTCCACATAAGAAGCAACAACCAGGCACCTCTGAGTTTCTCATTGCTTCATAACATTGTCACGATCTCAATTTGCTTGTTCTTTCATTTTAGATAACACTGATGCTTAGAAAATAAGCAAATGCAGGCTTTTAAAATTTATTATTATTTTTAATTTTGTCTAGGAATGATGGAACCAAGCTGCTTTAATTGATGGAGTGTTATCACTATATATTTTAGCTAAGGTTAATAAAAGGGAAATTTAATAGATGCATTAAAACGTCCGGGCTTAGAGGCTAAACGTCCTCGTGAGCTGGAACATTGACCTCCCTGCACTTACAGGCTGGGAGTCAGACTCCTGACGCCACCAGACAGAGCCAGAGTGGGAATGCATTTCTGCCTCTCTGTGTCTGTACGTATGGAATTTGGAAGGGCTTTCGCTGCTCAGAGCCTTTGGACCCTCTGGTGCACCAAGAGTTACTGCAGGCGTTGCTTCAGCGCATTCAGTAACAGGTTTAAGATCAAAAAAAGAGAAGTGTTTTCTAGTTTAAGGTTATCTACATTTATTTCCCTTGCAGTTTTATTCAGTAGTGGTTAAAAAAAAATATCAGTGTCAATTGGTCTTAGCTGCTCACTTAGAGTAACAGGGAAAAATTCATCAGAGTTGAGGAAGACAGTTTCCATGTAATAATTAATCTTCACTGCTTTCTCCAAAGACTCTCGGGATTTTGGTCTTGATCCTTGTGTACACGTGCTCCTGAGGCACAGCGAGAGAGGGCTGAGGCTCTTCTGGCCCTCACAACATCTGGACTAGGTCCTGACACCACTGCCTTGGAAAGGTTTCCTCAGGAGCCAGGCACGTGTCTCTGCAATTCCCTCGCTGTAATGGTTTCGTTCCTCAGGCTCTTGAGTTGGGATTGGGGCTCATTATGTAAAGTGAACGTGGTAAGTCACTGACAGAAAGATAATGCCTCGAAGCTTCTGTTCAGCTGGAATCAAATGGGATTGGGTTGCATTTCTTGAGCAGTTTCAGAGCAGGAGCGTGACCCAAACATTGGAAGTTGCCTTTCTTCCAAAGGCTCTTCGCAAGGCCGACTGCATTGCAGCAGAACTGTGGTTCTGACCATAACACTTAATTCTCCTCGAGGAAATTGTCCTTTTTGAGGGGGTTTTGATGAATGAAGGTGACTGCTTGCTCTGCTTGGTGACTTGAGCGTGCCTTGTGGGTCAGCAGGACCTGTGCCTGGAGCTGCTCCGACGGGGACCGTTAATATCTGCGTAGGCACAAAGGAATTTCTAATCAATGAGAATTGATTCCAGGCAGAATAGCTTTTAAATTCTTACACGAAACTAAAACACCCTCCATCACCTTGAACTCTCTGGTTAGACAAACTGTGGATTGTCCAGATCTCTCTGACTTCAGTGCAACAAGTCACATCCTTGTAATTAATCTCATGGTTGGAATCGAGATGTAGATGTGTCTGGAGCTTGCAATGGGTGCTGCAAGAGCCATTTCCTTGTGTAAGGCAATTTAGTGGTCCTGAATATTAAGCTCTCCTAATCAAAATGACCTCTTAAAATGACATATTTGTGTATGCATTTATCTGTGGAGGAAGAAGTTTAAAATCCTCCTGAAAGCGAAAGCCTCTCCGGTCTCTTGTGTCTTTCTCACGTCAGTTTGAATTGTTTTCAGGGAAAACTGAGGAAAAAACCCAACTGGTAGCAAAGGTGAGACACGAGAGAATAAATCTTCAGGCTGGATTTGATGATCTGTCAAGCGTTGCAGTCAAATATCCACTAAGACATTAAATTTAGAGGATATCACTGAGGAAAAGTCGAGGTAGTTACTAAATCCACACCTTTGTTGCCTGATGCACTGAAGAGTCACCCGGCTAAAGGTTGACTGAGTTAACTGAGGCTCTGTGTTATTCCTTTAGTCTCGTTACAATAAATATTTCAGAGGAAAACACTAAAACTATTTGCTTGTTCCTGGCGCTGTTACATGAGTTTCACAAGAAAAGCATCGAGCACAACAGACTACTGTTTTTATAACATGGCTATCAGTAATAGGCTAAAAATATGCCTTGTGACTGAAGTGTTAAGTGCTGAATTGATTATTTTTATTAGCATTCACAGCTATTGGGAGTCGATTTATTAATAGCTCCATTGCAGCAGCAATCCGGAAACATTTACAAGGATGTGCACTTTTAATGGAAGAGCTGAATTTCACTCTGGGCAAGTGGTAGGGATTATTGAATGTCATTGATTATCTACAGTTGTTCTTCAGCCTTTCAGAAAAACAGGGAAATCCAAAGCATATGTGCTATAGAAAATCACAGATCCCGGGCTCTTTGTGGCAAAGATGTTGGGGGAGGAGAGGGAAGAATATTGGCAGAGCTGAAATGGGATTATTTTGGTACAGAAAATGCTCCAGATACATTTCTCATGGGTGGGTTAGCTCTGGAGT
>VWZY01005037.1:990070-1007287 GCA_013399075.1 Chloroceryle aenea | reverse complement strand
CTGACAAGAGCCTGGCCCCTTCTCCTTGCCCCCCACCCTGCAGAGCTTTGGAACGATTGCTCAGCTCCCCTCTCAGGCTGCTCCTCTCCAGGCTGAACAGCCCCAGGGCTCTCAGCCTTAACATCACCTTAACATCTTTTCTTCCATGCTGTCTTTTTAACAAGCAGATAGTTCTCTGAAAGTCAGAGCAAAAATGAGACAGGAACAGGCTTCCTGTAACTAGCCCTGAAAAATGCTTTTCAGTAGCTATTCTGTGCCACTNGAAAAACAGGGAAATCCAAAGCATATGTGCTATAGAAAATCACAGATCCCGGGCTCTTTGTGGCAAAGATGTTGGGGGAGGAGAGGGAAGAATATTGGCAGAGCTGAAATGGGATTATTTTGGTACAGAAAATGCTCCAGATACATTTCTCATGGGTGGGTTAGCTCTGGAGTGGGTCTCTGTGAGGAGGGCTCTTGGGACACGGCATGTGTGTGCCCCATAACTCCAGCAGCTGCCATCCAAGTGCCATCCTGCCTCCTTATTAAACCCCATGCTTCTGTGAACCTCAATCCTCAAGCTCTTTCCAGGCCACCATGTGGCCATGGCTCTGCACTCTGCAGCTGGCCAGCTCAAGTCATCAGCTGGGCCTTCACACTGTAGTCGTGTTGAGAGAAGGCTGACATGTCATTGTGGGATTTCTCCATCTCTTCATGGTCCCAGTGCAACGCTGAACATCTTATCTTCAACCCAGGGGAGCCTGTATCAGCTGCCTCCTCTCAGGTAGGCATTAGTGGCTCCAGTCCTGGGAATGCTGTGGCAGGGTTCCTGCAGCGAAGCATCGCCCCGCGTTCGGCTGCTTGCTGAACGGATGCTCCGAGTTTTTGGTGACATCTTAAGGCTGTACCAACTTACCCATCACTTGGCCTGTTTTAACATGGCAAAATAACCCTGGGGAAGAACCAGGCTTTTGTTTGCCACTCAATTGAAGCAATTTCCAAACGCTTCTTCAGCGAGGGCTCGAAGGGAATAATGGGATTTTTGTGTTTTGGGCACAAATCGTTGGACTATGCAATATTATTTAGGAAAAAAAATGGGGTTGTGAGTGGAATGGAAAAAGAAGAACACAGAATCATAGAAATACAGAATGGTGGGGTTGGAAGGGACCTCTGNGCTTTTCAGTAGCTATTCTGTGCCACTAATAACATTGGGAAGATGATGCAGATAAAATAGGAAATTGTCCAAATTAAAAGAAAAGCAAGAAATAACAAAATGAAGTTACTCAGCCATTGTAGACAAATGTTTATTAATTTAAAAAAAAATAATTAAGAGAACAAATAACCTAATACAGATGGAATCCAGCTGCAAAAGAGAATGTTTTAAGCGGAGATAATGAAGGAAACACTTGCACAGAATCATCTCTCTTTAGTATCTCTGAGCCCTTCAAAGGCTGAGAGCCCTGGGGCTGTGCAGCTGGAGCAGAGCAGCCTGAGAGGGGAGCTGAGCAATGCTGAGCAAGAGCTCAAGGGTCCTTTAGGGGGCAAGAGGATGGGGCCAGACTCTGGTCAGGGGTGCCCAGCCCCAGGACAAGGGGCACCAAGAGGCACCAACTGGAGCCCAGGAGGTTCCCCCTGAGCAGGAGGAGCAAGTTGCTTGGTGTGAGGGGGTGGGAGCCTGTGCCAGGCTGCCCAGAGAGGCTGTGGAGTCTCCTGCTCTGGAGAGATTCCCAACCCCCCTGGACCCTGCCCTGCTCGGCCCCCTGCTCTGGGTGCCCCTGCTGGGTGGAGCAGGGGGGTGGCACCAGAGCATCTCCAGAGGTCCCTTCCAGTCCCCACCGTGCCAGGATCCTGTGAAATTTTATATGCCAGAGCATCTCCATGTATTCTGGAAGCTCTGATAATTATTTTTATTTTGAAATTACTTCTATATCTTACAGATGAAATATGGAAATAGTGATGAACTTAAACAGAAGTGTGGGTGCTTAAATAAAAGATAAAAATAATTAAAAAAAAGTTAAATAAAAGGGGATTTCACTAATCTTTAGCCTTGGGCTAATGGAGGGGATGAGATAAGGGTAAGAGAGCAGCATCTCTCTTTTGCTGTTGTATCCATAGTGGAGATGAATTTTCTCCATGGGATTTCTAGGTGGTTGGGATTTCTGATACTCATTTTGGAAGCGCAGGAGCCAGTGAGTTGGTGCTTACTTAATTATCACTAAAACTCCACTGGCTCTCGGGCCATCAAGCTGTCTGGGGCTGTTCTTGATCCCCTCCAGAACCATCAGTCCTCAGGGAACTTCCAGCACTACAAACTTTCATCTCTCTGAGGGCGAAGCCAAAGGGGAGGGTAAGGAGGCCGTGGAGCCCTTCCCACTGGATGAAGTCGCTTTGATACGGTCAGCAGAATTCCCCTGAGGCATGTGAAGAAAGCAGCTCAGTTTTGTGAAGGAAGCAGCTCAGTTTTGTGAAGGAAGCGGATCAAAACCAGCGAGGGAAAGAGCAGAGCCTGTAGCAAGATAATTGCTGCTTTGGGGCAGCATGAAAGGCGATGTGCTGGGCAAAATCTGCAAACCCATCAGCGGTTACTAATGTGGGAGGAAGAGAGTTCCGATGTGTGCTTTTATTAATCAGATAATCTCCTGACCTCAGCCTTGTCTCGGAGACTTGTGATTTCTTATTGCTCTTTTTCTAAGGCTTTTGCCCTTACAGAGCTAAGGTTTGGTCGATCTCAGCCTTGGGCTCAGCTGTAGCTGCCCAAAGATAAATCCTAAAATGAATTTTTATCGCTCTTCTCTGACGGGGATAACTCTGCAATGTTACCAGTTGTTAAGGACACACATAAGATTTTAGATTCAGGTAAAATATCCGATGGCAAATTATTCTGCTCCACTTTCTACTAATTTTACATGCAGGGAATTTGAATTTGAGAGACGTAAATACGGTATCTTCTTCACGCCAGCTTCCTAGAGCCTTTGGTTTTCCTTTTGTGAATCCTTCTTTGCATGCAGCTGTAGCATTGCTGCTCTTGGGGATGTCTTGTGGCAGCAGCACACGTGGAAGGGAGAAGGGGAAATATGTTTTGTGCATTTCCTCATTGCAGGTTATCGGGTAGGCTGGAGTTTCCAGTGTGGAAGTGAGATACTTTTCATTACCTTGGCTATACTGATCCAGTCAGATGTCTATGCCCTGACTGAAGGAATAGCAAAGAATATTTTGAAGATAAAGTGCATTTTCCATGTAGAGGAGACCAGAATCTAAAATACTTTCCTTCTTCTATTCTTTATCCCTTTTTTTTTTTAAATAAAATGCAGTAATGAGCAGAACTTTTTACTAAGCTGGCATTGGATATTAAATTCTTTCGAAGAAGAAACCAAAAAGTCCAACCAGATATTAAATTCCTTAGCAGAAGAAACCAAAAAATCCAAGCAGAATTTTTGTAGTAGTTTTATATGATGGAGTTCTGGGGGGGTTTGGTTTGGACTCCTCCAAAGCTCTGCCTGAGCCCTGCCAGGCTCCCCATTCAGCACACCAGTTCCTAGGCACCCTTTCCCTGATGTCAGTTGTTTGTCTGATTAAAACCAACTTTTCCTAACTTTTCTGTGAAGCTGCTTACTAACAAATAATGGTGCAAAGGAAGCGAAGCAGTAAGAATGCCTTGGATGAGATTCTAACCCAGGAATATTCCTCCATTCCCACACTGTGCTCGTTCTGGATTTCAGCTAAGAATAAATAAGAGCATGAAGCTGTTTCTCTCTTTTTGCCACAGCTAAGCTTTGCCTGCTCCAGCCAGAGCTAGCTCATTAAAATACAATGAAAATCATATTTGACCACAAGTCCTGTTTCTTTTTCTACAAAGCCAACAGTGAATTTTTGTTGCTGAACCTCTTGCGCTCTCTTCTTTTACTTTAAAATCCTGTGTAGTATTTAAGCTTCCTAAGCACCCCATGGGGATATAATCAAAGAGAAAAGAAGCTTGGGAAAGAGCCAAGAGGGTTTCCCTTGCTGCTGTGTCACGGCCCCAGCGCTCCGTCAGCAGGGAATTGAGCTCGAGAGGGAAGTCCTTCCTCCTCCTTTCACCTTTCAGAGAATTCCATCAATAATGATACCTGAGAAGAGATCTGCTATAGACAATTGGTTCTTTAAAACCATGCCTGTTAGGGTGAAAAAAAACCCAACAAACAAACCACGAGCAAAAATGCTTTTCTGGCAAAGATAATACTTTTAATGTTTACTGATCGAGAGTTTTATTCAAATGTGACCTTTGCAGAAATCATAGTCTAGCAAAAAAAAAAAAGCAGCTTAAATGCCACTTTATTATAGTGACACCCACTAGTGTTGCTGTATTTTAGGGTCTGTCAGCATTTCCACTATAAAACTTCAAGAATTTTTATTTTAACTCTGCTACAAAATCTGTTCTGGATTTCAAACATACCCTACATGTTCTGTGTTTCAGATCACAACTTAGTTCAATGAATAAAGCTCTCTCTCACTCCCTTCCCTCCCTTCAACAGTAGCTCTGACTGAATAATTATTTCTCTGTTGAATAATTATTTCTCTGCTAGAAATCATTACTGATTCCACTACTGATCAGATAGCTTTGGAAAGAGGTCTGTGCCTCAAAAAGAATCGAGGTTTATACAATCATTTGGCAGCTACAGTTACTCTCTTTCTCTTGAGAAATAAAAATGCTTCTTCTTATGCTTCTGCCCAGAGTTTTACTCTTTGTATCTCTTCTGTTTGTGGCACCACACAGAAGGAAGGGGACTTTTCTAGAGCCTCATTGTTACCATAGCACCTTTGGCTGCGGGGTTCAAAACAGCTGTGGAAATCCAGTGGCAATTCCACTCCCTGGTAATCTTTGGATGAGACATTCACTGAGCACTTCCATTGATGCTCTTTCCAGGTTTACTCTGCGAAAGATGAGCAAGAAACAGCATCTGCCAGCGTCAGCTTTCTGTTCTGCTCTGGAATTAGCCATGAATGGGTTGTAGTTTGAATTGACTGCTCAAGGTTTTCTTCGAAGGCTTTCTCGTCTTACTCTATGTGCAAAGGTTTTCTGTAATGTCTTCCCAGACCTGTGGGATGTAATCTCTGTAGACATAGGTGCACATATACACATATATACAGGAGATTGTCTTCTTTTTCAGGAGGAATAGTTTCTTTGTGGTGATGAGTTTGTGACCTGATTGCATTCCGTGCCTCGAGTCGGTGCAGCACCCAACAAGCTAATCACTGTTCACTGTTACCACCCAGTCTTGCTGTGATCTTTCTTTGCTCTTTAACATTGCTTAAGGTCTGCGGATTACTTTCTGAATCTCGGGTCTAAGAAGATCTAAGAATTCAGAATTCAGAAGGAAAATTGCTATTTTCATTGTGTGGTTTGTTTTCTTTTCTCTTCTGTATTGTCCTATCAGTAGCCAATGTTCCGGTAGCTTGGTTGAACATTTACCTGCCCTCTGAATAGTTTTCTAACAGCTATCAACTTAAAAGCATAAAAAAAATTAATGTCAGGTCATACCAGACCCTGTGCCCCAAAGCACAGTCGACTGTTTCAGGCTGTACTGGTATTTTTCTCAGCAAAGGTTGAAACAACTCCTCCTTGAAATATCAGGATCCCTTCCAGAGCCATTGTCACATTCTTTTCTTTACAATTCCCAAAATAAACCAGGTTCATTTTCTTTCCCCTTCTGTTTTTCATGAATAAAGTTCCTGAATAACTGATTTATTAGCACACAGGATATGAAATACATGAAGAGATTCTTGTATGTTGCTGTATCATTTCCTTTGAAATGGTAAGTATAGCTATATATAGTGAGCAAGTGTATTTTAATGTATGTGTGTATATATATGTATTTTTCCTCAAAATTAATTTTCCAGCTGATTAGAGGAATGATGAGAAAATCTGATGATCACTGAAAAAAAGTTTTTATGTAAAGAGATCATTTCAAGGGCAGGAGCAACTTCTAATGGCTCTCATCACGAAGCTGCCAGTGCACAGGGAGTTCAACAGTGGGTTTGTCTGAAGAATGATCCCTGGGTGGAACTGATTGACTTGTGTTTATCACCCCTCTTCCTTTTCCATAGTTGTCTATAGGTGAGTAATCCTGCTGTGACAAGTCACTTCTTAGTGTGCATTTCTCTTTCAAAATGTGGATGTAGCTCCAATTAATACTAATTGGATTTATGGAAGAAAATACCCTTTAGTACTTTCAGGCGAGGTCGGTGTAATCGTGCTGTAAGAGCTGTGTGTTGGGCAAAATGATCACCCTGTTCAGCAGCAGTCCCACTAAATACCTGCTTTTCCTCTTTTCCTCACTGTTTATTAAATGCATACGTGGCAAAAATCTTGTTTTGCAAACCAGTCTTCTACTAAATAGAAGATGGGACCTGGTCTCTGTGAGAAAGTACATTAAAAACAACCCAAAAGATGGACTAAGGTTTTAGGGAGTGGATAGTGCCAGCAAGTGCAGGTACAGAAGGAACATTAGCTGTCCTAAAGGGTGGTGTAAAGAGAATTACAGGGGAAGCTGAATCTTTGAGTAAGTGCTTACATATGCACTTAGCTGTGAATAAGAGCTGATCAGCTGCAGGGTGGCAAAGCTGCCACCTGTTTTGGTTAGGAGTTGAAGTTGCAAGCGAAAAATAAAATCCTATATATTTATCTGGCTTACAGTTGCTGAGCTTATTAACATCATTAGTGTACCCCTTAAATGTCAGATGCAGAAATATGTATCTTTTGCTTTTCCCAGAGTATGACTTTCTTGGTTGTTCTCTTCACGGGAGAGATTAGGCCACGTATTTACGTGTGGATTTAACATCAATTAAAAGGCGTTTGTGACCCGCTGGGAGCTGGATTTCCCTAGCATTAGAATTTCTGGGGGCATGGAGGACAGTGAGGTGTCTGCACAAGGTATCTGTGCGGGCTTGGGAGCGTGGAGATCCATGAAGGCATCTGCTGAATTCTGTGGTAAGGTTCAGTCCCGTTATGTACACCTCGCCTTTCCGAGTTGTATCGCCCTTGTTTGGGTTCTGCCGCCTTCTGAATTACAAAAAGCAAAAACCCAAACATGTTACAAAAATATAAGTATTTATAGCTCTTATCTACTTTGTTTTTGTGGAGGATGGGGATGAATCTTCTTCCTACAGCCAGTTACATATGCTGTACGCATCCGTAGGTGGTGTTCTTGTGTATTCAGGGATCTGTCTATTAACTGATTTCACATAAAACGATGGAGTTCTTCTGTTTATTTACAAAAACTGAGCCAAACCTGGCTAATGGCATAATGGATAGTTAAAAAAATCCTTTTCCCTCATTAGACAGTCAAGCTGGGGAAGAGATTGCCCAGAAATGTTGTGCAGTGCCTTGGAGGTTTTCAAGGTGTGACTAGTTAAACCCTGAGTAAGTTGGTGGGAGCTCTTAGCTGGACCTGCCTGGAGATGAAGGTTGGAGTGGAGACCCCCTGAGGGCCCTCCTGACTTGGATTGTCCCATGATCCTGGCACGGAGAGAGGATCCTATGAGGAGATGCTCCTGTGCAATTGTACTCTTCTGTATTTGCTGCTGTGAACTACAGTTCCACCCCCCAGTGTATTCGTGTCCTGTCTGACAGCATCTCCTCTTGTGGTGTTCTGCAGAAGCACTGCGGGTGGGCAGGGTCTCTCTGGAGCAGTTAGATGAAGAAATGGCACCTTAAGGACTTCCTCTGGAGCAGGTGGTCTCAGCTGTACTCAGCTCAGCTGCGAGGATGCTGTGGGAGACCATGTCAAATGCTTCACTGAAACCAAGACAGACCACATCCACTCCTCCAAGGAACTTTCCTTCAACACCTACAGTTACCAGTTCGTGAGCATTCCCTTTGTGCTTCTTTCCTAGGCCAGAGAGATGGTTGCTGCCAACCATGTGTCCGTGGGTGTTGGGTATTGTCCTGCATTCAGAACTCAATTTCAACACTTTAGTGGACAGGTACTAGCAGGAGGAAAATACCGGAATGTCGAAATCAGACATGATCCTGGGAAAAAGTTCTTTTCTGTCTCCAAAAGCCCAGTGTAAACAGCTGGGCTAGCTGGAGTGAGGCTTGCTCAGACTACTACCCAGAGCCACCAGCAGCCCCCGCCGGCGCTGAGGAACCCAGTTCACTTTGAAGACCAAGAGAAGACTGTAAACTGTCAACCAGCTCCTCAGCTCCTTGGATCAGTATTGACATTTGCTCACCTGGAGCTGTGAAAAGCCAGCTGTTTTGCAAGCAGTATTTGTTTGGTTTTAGGATGGTGAGAAGTCTGAGGGTCAAAGCTTAACCGGTTGAACGCTGACACAGCAGTGGGAAACCTATGGGAGCGTGAAGTCCACACGGTGATTGTGCAATTCAGGAAAATACAACATTTGGAAATAGGCTTGCTAGGAACACGGGAATTTTTACTTCCCTAAAAATTAGGCAGGTTTGGTTTTCTTCTGTTTATAGGTATAATTATTCTCAACAGCAGTTCTCTGATCTGGTTTAGTATCTGATTTTCCAGAGACATTCAAGCAGTCTCGTAGTTTTTTTTCTAAACCTCATGGTGGGATTCCAGTCTAGCCCTACCTGCACAGTCTTTCTTCAGCTGCATTAAAATAAACTGAGAACCCATTAATCCACGGCTGCTTTAAAGGGTGTTTACTTGCATATTTTATTAATGCAGAATTTCACCTTCAAATCCAAACAGTACAATCCACAGAGGTCATTATAGAACTCCTTAAAAAAATAGGAAATCTGATCGTTTGGACCAACTGTTTTTTGAAACTGATGAGATTCTGTCAAGGGTACATGAGATGAATACTGCTATAAATCTCCAGGAGTGCCTTTAGAATCCTTAGAGTTATTTTGGCTTTACTCTGAGTTAGTTACAACCTGTATCTGCCCAGCAGGGTAAGAGTTGAAGTCGAGTTTTGCCTTTGAGATTACTTCAGTTTTTGTCAGTCAGTGCAGAGGACAAGTAAACCCACTTCAGCTGGCAATCCAGGCATTGCTGGAGATGTCTTGAGCTGACAAAGGGAGAAAGCTTCTAGCAGAGATGGCCACCATTAACTTGAACTCCTTTTGGTTGTCATATTATTTAACATGTTATTTTTCTTGTGGCTTGAGTAAGTGAATGTTTCCCACTTAACAAACTAGTTGCTGTTCATATTTCAGCTGAGAGTGTATCGGTTCATTTTATTTTTTACTCAAAATACTTTCCTAAATTAATTCCAGTTTGTCCAGAACTTATGCCAAGGCTTTGATGGAATCTCATTACTGATGTGTCATTTAAGAAAAATGGTTTTTTACCACCTTTAGAAGAAACCATCACCTCAGTACACCACTCTTTTTTCATACAGAGTTAGCAGCTCACCTGCTTTCTGCAATTTAATCCCATTTTACTTCATTTCCCACCATTGTTTGGTGCTGGAAGAAGTTAGCATGTGAGGGAACAACATCCACCACCAACCCTAAAGTTGGGTTTTGGGGAGGTTCCCAGCTAACTTTTAAATGTTAAAAATAGAGATATAGAGGCACTCAAGTGTGATAACTCATCCAGCTCTTTAGGAGAGGCAGTACTGCTGGATGGGGGCAATTGTCTGATGACTGATCTGCTGACTGAAAACCAGCCCGTTCAGTGCTGAACGTTCCTCTTCCTCACTGCCTTCACAACACCATCTGTATTAACCCACACCAAAAGGATTTTCTCACGAAAGATCTTAGAACCAAAAATCTGCTGCTACTCGTGGTGAGCTTCATGTCTCTTGTGTAAGGAGCATGAAATGTGACTTTTACTAGCCCACAACCCCCCTCCTGCATGTCCTTGCCTGGCAGGGCCTCTCCCCAGCTTTCCTTTCCAGTTCACTGAGATTGTTTTTCCCTTATTCATAGGCTTTCTACGGGGAGCTATGAAAGTCTGCTGTTTACCTTGTCACCCATTCGCTGCGCTCCTCTGGTCCAGCATTTTCACACAGCTTGCCTCCTTCCTAGCTCCAGAAGCAGTTCATGAAGAAAGAACACGGCCAGCTGCTGAGGTGGTGGTTCTGGGGTTCCCACTGCTGTGGTGGTAGAGGAGACCCACTTTCCACTCTCGGAGTGTTGAATATTGTTACTGTTTTAAAGAGAAGCTGTTGCTGAAAAGCCAGTTGACAGTCCCGTGTAGCATTTGCCTGTCCTGAGGTCTGAAGGGTCCTTCTCTGGAGGTCTCTCTTCTTCCCAGCATGAACTTGGTCCAAGTTGAGAAGTCTTGTGCAAATAAATACAGTGTGCTCTGCTTAGCAACGCTGCGCACAGAGGAACAGTGTCAGGACCAGTGACGTTTGGTTCTTTGCTTTATGCTGAACTAAGTTGTGCCCCTCTAAGTCAAGTGGGTAAGGTAGAAACCCCTGGAAGGAAAAAGGGGAGATTTATTTTGGAGAGGGAGTAATGCTCAGACAGGGAACCTTCCAGTGATGGAACTGTTGGCCATTAGGAGAAGTTTCACCATGAAAAAAATGATTCATTCTGCAAGATGAATGTTTAAAAACTCATTTGCTTTCTTTTTGATGCACAGTTTTGCAGAAGAGCTTCAGATTATAAAGGCACAATGGTGTAGCTGCAGTGATGATGTGATTTCTTGAATCCACTCACCACGAGGAGGAAATGCATTTCCACCATCCGTTGAGCAGTGGCCTGATGCAGTTTGCTGTGGTGGGATATTTGGTTTTGACTCTCCCAGTTTCATCAAAATGGCTCAACTGCCAACAATCCCAGGCCTGGTGCCATGTGGAGAGCACTGGAACCAGTGGCAGTTGGGGCCACGTTTGGGTCCAGTGTACTGGTATCTGTGCAAACTCCACTTCTTATCAACTGGTGCTTTAAAGATACTGAACTTTTAAATAACCCAAAACTTACTACTAAGTGCACTCCATACATTAGCCTTTAGGAACACTCACTTTGAATAATTTTGCAGTCCCTTTGGTGCCAACATCTTTGTTTAACTAACACTCTATATTATTGCTCTCAAAAATGTACTTGTGAAAGTGCCTCGTGTTGCTGTTGTAGCTTAAAAGTGCCATTATTTAACACTTCCCTGCGACTGATTTTTCTCTTCATCATTTCTGCAGCTTTGCCTTCTAGTTACAAGTATTTCCAGATTGTAAACAGCAGAGAGGGGCTAAGCAAGGGGTCATTGGCAGGGGGTGGCACAGAGAGCGTACGTAAAACACGGCGCTGTTTGACAACTGCTCACAGGCCACTGGTTTTAAATTCCCAATATCAAAATCTGGGGACTGCCCTGGAGGAAAAAAGCCAGTATGGAAAGAGCCAGAATAATTCTTCTTTTCTGTCTTGCGGTGTAGTGAAAATACTTGGAGGGGAGGTTTCGAGCATGGCTAGAGACATGTGCTAACCCTCAGCTCTGCTCCCCTTGGAGGACTTATCAGCAAAGAGCAACTGGGGGGAGGAATGTTTGAGGTTAGGGCTTTGTAAGTCTTGTGACTTTGAATTTATGGAATAAGCACACCAGAATAAACCCCTCCAGATTCATGTCTTCATAGAATCACAGAGTGGTGGGGNCCCACACTCTTCTCTATGCCCCCAGGATTTCATGTTGGAAAAATCCAGATGAAATAGCAGCAAGGAATAGGATGGGGTTTTAAAAACTGTGCTGCCCGTTATGAAATACGTTGCTATTTTTTGGTGGTTATTTTCCTCACAATTATAGTGGAAGTAAAAATAGGCACATACTTCAATAATTTGGAATCCATAGATGCTTTTGGTTCTAGCATCGTGGATACAATATAAATGGAACTCGCTTTCTTTTTTTAGGTAGATACAGCTGCAGTTGCTTTTAGATATTCAAAGGCACTAACCTCTGTATAATGACATTTAAGGGATATATCTAAAAATGCACACTGGTGTCTTGTGAACCAGTAACGAATTTCAGATGTCATCTAACAGATGAAAATGCTGGATAGGAAGCAACTGTAAAGCTTGCAAGAAGAAACTGGGTTTTAAAGCTAAACAGCTGAGGGCAGCTGCTCTGATATCGTACTTGATCTAAAGATTTAACTACAACTGTTACAAAAAATCTTGTATTTATTGTAGCAGACCAGAATGTTGTGGGGTTTTTGTAAAAGATATGCTCCTTCTTTTTGAGGGACAGCAACCCCGGCTTGGAAACACGCTTACTTTACCAGAGTCTTTTGATGGTACCAAAAGAACCTGAACTGGATTTGTTCTGCTCCTTGCCACCTATTCAAGAAGGCTGAGGAGGCAAATGAGCCTTTGGATCTCGTGTCGGGAGGATGATGCCGAGTTGTGGAGGCCACGAGGTTTTAATCCAGCAGCTGAAGGCTCTTTGAGCACTTTTTACCCTGGTTCCAAGGGCTGGGGGGAGTAACTTTGCAGAGTTACTCCATTGGCTCAGTGACAGCTGGGAAACTCCCTGGTCCTGAGGTTATTCCTTGTGAATCTTGTTCTGCTGGCTTCTGTGCCTCTTTATGTGGCTGTGACAACACGGAGCACCCGGATCGGGGAACTGGATTCACAATTTCAATCTCTTTGTTCTGCAAAACATCTCCATAGGAATAGATAATGGATAAGATACGGAGACCTACATGCTCGAGCCCCACTAGAAAAAGGAGCAAATGAATGGGAAAAAAAAAAAAGGAATTAAGAATATTTTTATTTGCATAATTTCCATTCATAAACCATCCTTTTATCCCAAGAAAATCGTGCATCAGCTACATTTTGAAGGGGAGGGGGGGATATATTAAGAGAAGCCTGTTTTGTTTGGGTTTGTTTTTTTTTTCCTTGCAGTCTGACAGGAAACGACAAGTGATTGCAGAGCAGAAAACTGTGCTACAACAAACACATTCCAGCCATTCCTTCACCCACCATTCTCCTGCCCAGAGTTAAGGGGAGGCACAGGGAAGGGAAGGTGCCAGGGTAGTTTACATCAAGGCAGGTTCTGCAGTGAGAAAGACCCGAACACACGAGGCCGGGTCGTCAGAGGTGTGCTTTGTGGAGGTCCCTAAGCTGGGGCTCTCCAGCCCTGTGCTCTACATGAGTCTCTGGAGCAGCCTTGGGGTCTAGAAGGGCTGCAAAGTGTTGGCTCCCTACCAGGCTGCAGGAATTAATTCCTTGCTTCATCTTCAAAAGTCTTTCTCCTCTGAGCTAAGGAGATGTAGGCAGAGCGGGGCTGAAATGCAGTCTGGGGCAAAGCAGCATCTTCTGTCCCTGGGTGGCCTGTCCTGGAGAGGAATGGAGGATCCTGATACTTAGTACAAGTGGCAATGTGCAAACTGGGCCAGGTCAGGGGTGGACCCACTGGAAGGCAGCTCCATGGAGAGGGATCTTGGTGTCCTGGTGGATGATAAGTTCTCCACAGAACAGCAATGGGCCCTTGTGGCCAGGAAGTCCAATGGGCTCCTGGGGGCATAGAGAAGAGTGTGGGCAGCAGGTTGAGGGAGGTTCTCCTCCTGTTCTCCACTGCACTGGTGAGACCACAGCTGGAGTGTTGTGTCCAGTGCTGGGCTCCCCAGGTCAAGAGAGACAGGGAAATACTGGAGAGAGTCCAATGGAGGCTACAAGGATGGTGAAGGGACTGGAACATCAATGCTGAGGAAAGGCTGGGAGCCCTGGGGAGCCCTGAGAGCTCAACAGGAGGAGAAACTTCTTCCCTGTTTCAGTGACAGAGCCTGGCCCAGGCTGCCCAGAGAGGCTGTGGAGTCTCCTGCTCTGGAGCCTTTCCCGCCCCCCTGGCTCTGTTCCTGTGTGGGCTGCCCTGGGTGACCCTGCTCTGGCAGGGGGGTTGGACTGGTGATCTCCAGAGGTCCCTTCCAACCCCACCACTCCATGATTCTATGAAATGGGGAATTCCAAACTCTGGCTTCTTCCCTTCGTCTGTCTCTAATCTTATGGAACCCCTCCAGTTTCCAGATTTGCTGGTGGGAAGGAATCCCAGGGGCTGTCACAATACAGGGTCTTGCACATGATTTGAAGTGATTTAACAAGAAGATACTCAGGGATGCTCTGTTCTGACTTTTTTGGCAGTGCAAATGGACATGGCTCAGTGTAGATAATTGCTTTGGAGTAATGACAGGGGCAGGAGATGCCTTGTGTACCTTTATTTACCTACTTTTGCACTTTTTTCATGATTCCTAGAGATGCTTGAAACTTTCAATTTTTTTTTTCTCTGGCAAGATATCCGTCTGTCTATGGATTAAATGAATTATCTTGGTATGGAATTGAGTAATTCCTTACTTTTAATCTATGTTTTTAAGCATTCCTCCTTTAAAAACTTATTTGGGCTTTAGTTTGCTTCTCAAGTTATAGTCTTCCCCCAAGTGTCGCTCCTTGTCTCAGCTGACCTGTACCTGAGCAGAACGATGCTCTGTTGGGTGACTACTCCTGTTGTCATCTGTGAGGAAAGTTGAAACATTTTAATATGTGGCATCATTCCCACAGCTGTCATTGCTGTCTGCAAGTTTATTCTCAGCACAGTGTGAAGCTTTCAGCCATGCAGAAGGGCAACACTTTCACTTAAATTGCTAAGACATGAGTTTTATATGCAGTTTTCTCTTGAGCATAATAGAACTTGTTACCAGGTCCTCTATCTCCTGCAGATTTTGGATTGGTGTTCACTGGTGAGTGAATTCTGGGCCAGTCTCCTTGGAGTCCTGCATGAATATGCTTTTTTCTTTCTCTTTCTTTCTTCTTTTTAATACCTCTGAAAAGATTTTCTGGTTAAAAAATTATAGCACGTAGATAACAAACTATTGAAGGCCAGTCATCTAAAAATAGAAATGTTTTTTCTTAGCACAGAAAGCTTGTGTTACCACGTAGACAAATCTGATTCTGAAGAATGCTTCTTTGTCCCTCTAAAACAGAGTATTTCCTTCTGCATCCTTAATCACAATCTGGTTGCCCTTCCCTCCTACAAACAGGACACGGCTCCAGCTATTTATCCATGGTTTATGCACACAAATGTATGTGCACGTGCAGCCCTCTGTTTGCTCATGTGTACAAACACCACATCAATAGGATAATTCTCCAAAGTTACACTGGTGCATAGGGTTGCAGAATGCATTTGGGAATGTGATTTAGCTTGGAGAATACTCTAGGAAACGGAATTATCTGAAAGTGTCATCTGGGAGATCAGAAACTTGTGGCTCTGTAGACATCAGAACAACTTGGTCAAGAAGTAACCCACTTAGGAAAAAAAAAGTTAAGGGCAGTAGAACAAACGATGCAGGGAATAAAGAAAAGGAGAGAGGAAGTAAATGGCAGGGAATTCCAGATGAGACTGTTTGTAGGGGAAGGCAGAGGATCACAGAAGCACAGAATTACTGAGGCTGGCAAGGACCTCTGAGATCAACAAGTGCAGCCTGTGTCCCAGCACCACCACATTGGCTAGACCATGGCACTCAGTGCCACATCCAGCCTCTCCTTCTACACCTCCAGGGATGGTGACTCAGTGGCACCTTGTGAATTCCCAGCTTTTGTGGCTCTGGTGGCAGCACCAGCAGTTCTGCACTTCCCAGACCGTGTGTTGCAGCTTCCCACACCAGCATCCTTCCTTCCTGGTCTGTTTTTCAGCTTGACCAAGGTTCTGATCTCTCCCTCTCCCCATCCTTTGATTTACACTGCATTCACTTAAGCTCCTTCTCTCCAACAGACGATTCCTGCTCTGCATCTTGGGCCAGCCATGGACACGTGGCTTTAAAATGCCCAAACCTGCAGGTGGGCAGAGCCTGAAACTGCTCTCGCTGCTGCTGGCGGGGGTGTGTGTGGATATTTCACTTTGAGCTGCAGAGAAAGGAAAAACATTTAATAAATACCTAGAAGTTTGAAGCAAAAAAGGGATTTATAGTTGTTGATGCAGAAAATCTAGCAAAAAAATGAGTAAAAGAGCTATGAAAATGCTGCATGAGAGAGAAAGAGGCTCAGGTAGCAGAAGTTTCCATTNCCTCCAGGGATGGTGACTCAGTGGCACCTTGTGAATTCCCAGCTTTTGTGGCTCTGGTGGCAGCACCAGCAGTTCTGCACTTCCCAGACCGTGTGTTGCAGCTTCCCACACCAGCATCCTTCCTTCCTGGTCTGTTTTTCAGCTTGACCAAGGTTCTGATCTCTCCCTCTCCCCATCCTTTGATTTACACTGCATTCACTTAAGCTCCTTCTCTCCAACAGACGATTCCTGCTCTGCATCTTGGGCCAGCCATGGACACGTGGCTTTAAAATGCCCAAACCTGCAGGTGGGCAGAGCCTGAAACTGCTCTCGCTGCTGCTGGCGGGGGGGTGTGTGGATATTTCACTTTGAGCTGCAGAGAAAGGAAAAACATTTAATAAATACCTAGAAGTTTGAAGCAAAAAAGGGATTTATAGTTGTTGATGCAGAAAATCTAGCAAAAAAATGAGTAAAAGAGCTATGAAAATGCTACATGAGAGAGAAGGGAGGCTCAGGTAGTCTGAAAGCAGAGTGAGCTGTGGTTGGTTGACCTTGTGTACCAGCCCTTGTGTGCTCACAGGAGGGCTTTGCACCCTTGCTCTCCAGGCAGAAAAAGTTCCAAGAGCAGAAGGTGGAAATCAGTGGACGTTTCAAACCGGTTCCTCCAGCTTTAGACTGATGTGGAAGCATCAGACCACGGCAGGTTCAAGAGAGGGTTACTTTTCCATGCCAAGCAGCCCTCACTTCACTGAAGTGATTTTTCCCCACAGGCAGGAGTTCTCCATTCCGAAGGCATCCAGGCACCAGCAGGGTCTCGTGGATTCTTCCAGTCTTGGTCAAGCTGCTGCAAAAGGCAGATGCCCGACTGGTGCAAAGGCTTTGGTCTGGCTGGAACAGCTGGAGGAACGAGCAGAACAGGACCTGGCCCTTCCAGCCTCTGCCCTGCATTTCTTGTAGAATTCCCTCTTCGCTTCTCTGCAGAGATCCCTTTGCCAGTTCCAAGTTGGTCTCCTCGCTAATTCCCAAGTTAAATACTTGTTCCCGAAGGGTTGCAGAGCTAACAACTTTCCTGGATCCTTTCCAGCTCCCGTTTGGAGCTGACATCACCATCTCCCTGGGTGAATTCCTCCTCCTCAGAGGCTGACCTCCAACACCAGGCTGAGAGCTGTCTCCTAAGGCTGCAGCACTGCCTGGTCTTGCTGGGAGGACGGGTGCAGGCAGAAGATTTCTTCCAGTTCAGGGATTCCTCAGGCGTTTGCCGTTTGTTGTCCTGTAGAATTTTGAGGAAAACATGTGGAGTTATTGGGATATTCCC
>VWZY01005037.1:962318-978448 GCA_013399075.1 Chloroceryle aenea | reverse complement strand
GTCCCTTCCAACCCTGACAATTCTTTAGTCAGACTGGAGCGATCCTTCATCCGAAGGCACACACACAATACTTCAGGTGTAACAAAACCCTGCTTCCCTATTTGGTTTTGTAGAGGCAAAAATACAATTCTGAGAAGCCTCTGACTGTTGTTTTCTAACAAGTTAAACAGATGGATTGGAAATAGTATTTACTGTTTATTTCCTCAACATATCAATATGTGAGGAGCCAGTATAAATTACGGTTTGACTGCAAACAAACCAACCCACGCCAAAGCAATAGAGTAAACATTGTTGTATTTTGTTTCAAGTCAATATTATGGGAATTTAGATGGCTGATGTTTCTGTTTTCACTGGCTATCTCTGACTAGTTGAATTCTAAGCCCTGTATTAGGAAAAGAGTATACGGTTTTAAGAGGTTTTGTAGGAAATTACTTAAGTAGTTATTCCACAGAACATAAGAAGCAAATAACTTCAGAAGTTACAGGCTTTAGCAATGGAAACATGACTTCTACCTCATAGAGGGCTGTTAAATTTTGCCACGTGAGAAGAACAAGAGTGAAGCCACTGCCGGGTACTCTCCAATGATGGGGTTTATGATACAACAATCCTCTTTTCCCGGCAGCGTGCTCGTCCTTTCCCTTTTTCCTTACTGACTTCTTGACCTTTCAAGCCAGTTGAGAGCCCTAAACCAGCAGAAAATCCCCACTATGAAAAAAAATGGATGGTTTCTGCTGGTTTAGTTCCCCCAACTGGCTCCTCTTGAAGACAGACCAGCAAGGGCCAGTGCGAGGAAGGGGATGGGGACATGCGGCTGTGCACGCCAGGGGGATAAAGTAGCACCTCTTGGCAGAAGAGAGCTATTAAATTGGCTGAACTGAGTCGTGTCCTCAAATTGCTTGGAACTGTACAGACCAAAACCCACGTCACGCTCGCAACAACTTAGTCTGTATGTTTTTAATCTAACGTGTAGCTGGAAAAATTAGTGAGGATGTCGGAGTTCTTGAACCAATCTGTCTGACTGGCCATGTGCTTCCAGCTGTAGTTTTCCAAACAGCATATTGTGGAAATTGAGAACAGATGAAACGAGGGAATGTAAAAACAGTGAATTGAATATACTCCCCAAATTATTCACTTATTTCAACAAACAAGAATCACATTGATGTAATATATGGCTGGTTTCAACGCTAAAAGCAAATCAAGAGCTGGAATGTACTTACATGGCTAGACAGTAAATATCTTGGAGTCCTTATAATCCATTAAATTGCAAGAGTATGTCTGCCTGTCTAAATGGAAGGAGACATCTCTTCTCTCTACCACTGTCATTTACTCCTCCACTTCCTGGTTCCTTAGCCTTTTTTTTTTTGTCTTTTATTCTATTTTTTTTTTTAAATAAGGCTTCTTTTGTATGTGTGAAACTACTGCTACTCCCACTTCAGCTTGCTCCTGAAAGCTGAGTTAAAGTGCTGTACAAATTCCTGTACCAGTGGCTGAAGCTTTTTCCGGTGTGAGTCTCCACTTTCTGGTATCAGAGGATGAGCTGAGGCAGAAGATGGGATTGAACGGTGCCAGCTTTGTGCTGGAGCTCTTTGTTCTGCTGTCCATCACAGATTGTNCTGGTTCAACTTCAGGCCATTGCCTCTTGTTCTATCACTTGTCACCAGGGAGAACTGACATTTGCTTCACTGTTCCTCTACATTTCCAAACCTGTCAATTCCCCCAAGTCATCCCTCACAAATCTGTTTCAGTGGCTGCCTGTGGTTGTTTATTGCCAGCAGAGCAGTTGAGTCCTCACCTGTCCAGTGCTGCAGCTCTCGGGCAGGAGAGGCAGCTGAACACCATACCCTGCTCCCTGGGGTGAGGTTGACTGTGAGCATCTTCCTTCCCCTCCCACGTGTAGTTCTGTGCCTCTAGGATAATGTAGCTTGGATACATCTCTTGCTGGGCTCTTGGCTGCCTTTGGTTTTTGGAGCCCCTGAAACCTCCTGGCAGGCCACGTGCAGTCGCCTCTGGTGCTCAACTGAAATATTAACACATCATTAATCCAAAGAGCAAATTACTAAAGCGAGGCCACAGCCAAATTTCAAGTCTGAAGACTTCTTACACCCTTAGTATTACAATTTCCCATAAGGAATATAAATTAGCATGCAAAATTATCTAGGGGATTAATGTGTGCTGTTTACTACAGGCCAGGTATTATCCCTCAAGTAATCAGGTGGGTGGTTGGTAATGGTATGAGCTGACTAACCCCCAAACCCATCTTTTTGATGGCATAAATGCCAATTCAACCGACTAATCACTACTGGAATTGTGGAAACTTGTAACTTCAGAGTGGGCTACCTAGCCTAAGTCTGTAGGAATTTTAAACTACCCATATTTGTTTTCTCTAAACAGCTTTTAAAGTCTCTTCCTAATGGAACCGTTGTTATTTTCCTCTAACTGAACTCCTAACACCTAAGACCTCAAGGCTGTGTAGCTGCTATTTTCAGAGGTGCTGAGTGCATACAGCTGCTGTTGACTTCCCTTCATCTTCTGGGTGTTCAACACTTCTCAAAATGAGCACACACAGCATCTGCTGCTACCAGTGAAGTACCAGAGTTCCAGTAGAAAAGGCAGCGTTACAACAGGGTTACCTTGGTTTGGCACCGAGGAGTTACAAGCTTGATAAAGGCTGGGAAAAAAAAGAAATCTACTTCATTAAGCTTTAAGAATTTTACTGTGATTTCTTTGAATCGGGTGGAGAATTGACATAGGAATAGTGACAAGACTTTCCCATCCTTCAGGAAATACATGTATTAGCAAGGCAGTTCCCAGACGTGTGGAGTCAATATTTATTCTTCAGCTGAGGTGTTCAAGTAGGTCTTGAGGAGCAGATTATTCTGTTGAACCCACAAAGCTGAAGGTTTTGTGTTTTCTGCAATCATTCCCTAACTTGTAGTTAAAACAGGTTTCTGTGGACCCAAACAGCAATTAGTTTTTAAGTATTGAGCTCCAGCCCGTCGCCGGCTGTTTGAAAACACCTGAATAATGGGACCTGGTTTGTGTCAAAGGAAAGTGGACAATTATTTCAGAGCTTTCATTTTCACAGGCTATTACACTGCTGCAAATTAACAATGGCTGCAGAGCCAACGTGTGAGTTAGAATATATGCTCCACACGCTCCCAGCTGAACACTAAGACGTATGAAAAGAATCACACAGCTCTGAGTGACACCGACGTTCCGACTGGAAAATCTCGGGTCGTTCCCATTCCAAATACCCCTGGAAACATTCAGTGTGAGTCTCGGGTAAGATGAGGTGGGTAGAACGTTGAAGTTACTCCTTTCAGAGCTGTTAAAGAGCTCTTTCAGGCAAGAGGACATGCACGACTATAAAGCTGTCTTCATTCATAGCCTTTGAAATATAAAACCATGAACTCAAGACCACCAAGGAATATTAGGCACGCCAGCCAATGTTTACAGCAGTGTAGCCTTCGTGTTTTCCATGCGTGACTTGTGATACTCCATTAAATATCTGTCAACTACCAGAGGTTACTTTGATGTTGCAAATCACACCACCGTAGACTTTGACTTTTTTTGTTTCAACGGCTGAGTAATAAAAAAGAGGAGCTTTCATTCTTGGTTCGTGCCTCAAGAATATAGCCCTGAAGTCTTTGTTATCAAGTTGGAGTCGAGAATTTGTTGCCACTAGTCCAAATATAAAAGAGCAAGCAGAAATGTATTTATAGAGATAGAGTTATTGCAGGCTTGCTGAACAACAGATTAAAGGGACTGTCGCTTGTTTCGCTCGGCAATGAATGTTTTCCTAATTAGGAGCTATCTCTTCTCTTTCCAAATATTGAAATGGGAAGAAAACAAATGTTTAGCAAACTAAGCACTGAATTTATATTTCAAACAATTCTGGGGGAGAATGTGCCTTGCATTCAGAGCAGGCTCTGCATGCACTGCTCTATTAATGTGTCGTGGGAACCTTAAGTAAGGCAGAAAAAGGGTAGATTTTTAGAAAACTCCCAGAAATTTTGCTCTACTACCAGTAAATAAAATCCCAACCTTTATGGATTAATCACTTAGACCCATGGTTTACCTCGAAAGTGGAAGATAAGGTTTGCTCGTGAAGGTGTAAAAGTTACTCATCCCAAAGCACTTCCTCTGATCTTTGATCTTTCAGCTCCTGGTTTAGCAGCAAAATACTGACTGAGTCCTCCAGGTGCAGAAATCCATAATATTTTACATGGGATGTGATGAAACCATTGGTGTGTCCAGGTACTTTGGTGCTAGAGCAACTACACGACACTAAATGATCCAAATAGTTGTGTTCTGGCTTTTCTCCACTCCTTACCAGTTGAATTTGACACCCCATTGGTAGGGAGGGTGCTGTAGCCACCCCATTATCCTCTCTCCTTCCCATTTAGCTTCCCGAGGAGCAATTTTTGAGGGTGTGTTTCGCTCCTGTCGAGGCAAATTTGTCATCTGCTGCCCATAAACCCATTTTTGATGGTCTGACACATCCTCCAGGTTGTCCTGAAGAGTCACAAGAGCAAAATACTAGCACGGCAGAAACCCAACTTGTAATAGCTTGTAATCTGCTCCAGTCTTAGGTTCCCCATCTGTTCAAGAATAGTGCTTTGTACTTCAAGGTCTGCTGATAAAAACCATTTTCATGCTTTTCCTGGGGCTGGGAATGCTTTTCACATGGGCAATCCCTCAGAGTTATACACGTAGTCATCACCGAAACAGAAACGAGAAAAAAATATATCCAACAAGCTAGGCATTTGTTTATTACTGATTAGAGAGGCTTAGAATCCAATATTTTCCCAAATAAATAAAAATAAAAGGGATGATTTAAGAAGCTTCTATTCAGAGCCTCACACAGCGAGCCCGTGCATTTTGAACAGTTTATTTGTACCAAAATATTCAGAACCCATTAGGCTGCTGCTGCTTCGAAGCAGTGTGGAGAGTTAATTAAAGCTTCAAGAGGATGGTGAGAGTTTTATAACCATAGGCTGATGGTTTTTAAAAGCATTATGATCTTTCTTCATACGTGGAGGACTTGTAGGAGTGCAGGCTTGGAAGGTAAAACTGGGATTCACCTGCAGGTTCCTCAATCCTGGGATTTCTCTGCTCTCAAAGTAACATCCCAAACGTTTCGACTGCAAGGATCACACATCACTAAAAACTGCTACAAATCCTCCATTTTTTCTAGATAATCCTGCCAGTTCAGTCATCAGAAGACTTCCTTTTTATTTCTTTTGCATCTAGAAATACTATGGCGTGCACTGCCCGTTACAAAAGCATTGGGTTTCTGTGTTTCATGTTTAATTTTATACATAATAACCCTTTGCATGCTCTACCCTGAAGTTACCCAGGGTGCTTCAAGTACCTTTCCTTTTCTAGTTACACCTCGTATTGCTGGGTGGATTTGGGGTACTCTGTTGTGTGAGCTGCTTGATTGCTTTCTGCTCTTCTGATGAGCCAGATATGCCAGGAAATAAGTGACATTGGTAGACACCCTTAATTCCATTTCTTATGGGAGACCAAGGAACTATTGCTAAAGCCTCTGATCACAGATGGCAGAAGTGGAGGAGGGAGAAGGAGTAACTTAAATTCAAGATTTACTCCTATCAGTATCTACATGCAACAGCTCAGCCACTTGAGCTTTTGAGTTTGACCTTGAGCACGGTTTCCAGACCGGTGTCAACACCAGTGTGTCCAGCAGAACTAGGACAGGGATCATCCCTCTGCACTCAGCACTGGGCAGGCTGCCTCTTGAATCCTGGGGTCAGTTTTGGGCCCCACACTCCCAGAAGGACATTGAGGGGCTGGAGTGTGGCCAGAGAAGGGCAATGAGGCTGGTGAGGGGTCTAGAAAACAAGCCTTGTGCTGAGGGACATGGTTTAATGGTGCCCTGGCAGCACTGGGTTAACGGTCGGACTTGATGACCTTAAAGGTCTCTTCCAACCAAAACCATTCTGCCATTGATTCCAAAGGCTCCGGAGAGGTGCCCTTTGGTGATGGCAGAGAAATTTGAAATCCAGATCCATGGTGCTCCAGGTGCATGGCATTTAACTGTGCTAGCCTAAGCTATCCCAACCATAGAATCATAGAATGGTGGGGGCTGGAAGGGACCTCTGGAGATTGTTGAGTCCAATGCCAGTGCAAGAACACCCAGGGCAGCCCACACAGGGACAGATCCAGGCGGGACTTGAAAGTCTCCTGCAGAGCAGGAGACTCCACAACCTCTCTGGGCAGCCTGGGCCAGGATCCATCAGTCTCACAGTGGAGAAGTTTCTCCTCCTGTTGAGGCAGAACTTCCTGTGTTCCAGCTTGTGACCATTACCTCATGTCCTTTCCAATACATATGGAAATATGATGGTGTAGAGAGGTTTGGGAAGCCTTTTCTTCTGTGGTTGACACCTCTCTTTTCAACACCTGTGCAACAAACAATGTGTAATATCTTTTAGAGCCTCCACCTTCTGTCTTATTGTAGGAATTTCAGCCTTCCTTTAAAACAAAGCTTTCTCTCTCCTGAGTTACAGGAGAAGAACTTGGAAATGTAGGCCCAGCTGACAACACGCCAAACACTTGTCACTTGTAATTTCACTACCTAAATATGTGAGCGAAACCAGCTCACACAGACCTGTCTGGGTGGTGTTTTCATGTTCCACTGCGCTTCTTTGGTAACTGAGGTGTCCTTTTGTTTCCACACATTAAATAATGTGTTACTCATCGATTTTTGACCTCACCGTGATGAAGAATTAGTCAGATTGATGTGTGTAGAAGTTCCTCAGGACTATGTTCCTCCCAGTTGGGTCAAACAAGACAAATTTTAGATCTTAAGTGCATGGCTAAATTTACCCAGTTCTGCATACTTGATTTGGCAAAACCATATGGACTTTTTGATACATTCCTCAGATCTCTCCTGAATCAGTTTCAAAAGTCTATATTCATGAATTGTACCCACTGTTCAGTAGGAGGTGTAGAAGAACAACGCTTATTTTAGGCAGAAGATTTCCTGTGAACGTACTTGTCTCGGACCAGCTCTACCCTGAAGCTGCAGGCTGAAACTGTTGAAAGGGCCAGTCCTGTCATCCCACCTACACCTCACCACACTCCCACACCTCCCCAGGCTTGGGAGTCCCGCAGCCCTACAGCCCATCAGCTCAGGGCTGTAGCTGAAGGTATCATTTGTTGGCCTTTAGCTTTTGGCTCTGATCCAGAGTCCCCTCTGCTGCAGTGGGGACGTGCAGCTGGAGATGACAAGGACTGAAGGCGACTGGGGTGTCTCGGGTCAGCTTTAGCTAACCGTGAGATTGCGGTTCAGCTTGTGCTGCAGGTTGTGTGGCTGGTACAGGACAAAAAAAATATGGAAAATCCCCTTTTAACCTGTTAGGCAGGATTTCCACGGGGGGAAAAATAAGAAGAGAAAAACCCCGTATTTGCTAAACACAAGCTGTGAACCAGCTGACGGATCAATCCCCAACGATACGCCTGAAAATCATCCTGCGGGATATTAGATGTTGAAAGCAGATCCCCATCCCTGAGCAGCTTGCCCCGAGGCCGAAAGCTGGAGCTGTTTTCCTGCCTTTCCAGTTGGATTCCAGCACAAAGTGGGCTCTCCCCAGCCCCTGCTGAGCTGCAGAAGCCCGGGAGGGAGCTGGCAGCAAGGGTCCCCTTGGCTTCCTCGAGAAAATGCTGCTTTTTTTCTCCGAAAGCCCAGGTCCTGAAGAGTGAAGGTATAATAATAAAAGGTTGACAGGGAGAGAACTTGGAGCCATTTAAAACAACGCAGTTGAGGATAATGTTGGCCTCCTTTATATTTTGGGTATAACAAGGGCATAACTGGCCTTGTAATTGCTTTTTATTCTATTGAGAAATTTGAAAACTCGAAGCAGGTTTTCTTCCTTCTGACATTGGGCTTAAGAATAGATTATTTGTATCTGAAAGGAGAGAGCTCAGCCCAAAGGGTATGAAACAGTGAGCTGCTAGAACTTGGCCATAAGGCCTTACATCAGAGCTAGGCCTATCCAAAAATTAACTAACCCCCCCCCACATATATGTAAAATCATCTTTTTTTCTCCTGTTCCCCTCACCATGTGATCCTGGCACGGGCTCTGTGGCTCATTTGCCCTGTGGTGAGCTGATTCAGGGAGCTAAATTGGCAGAAAAATACTTGCTGGTTTTTGTTTAGGTTGTTCTTTGCTGTCTCATTTTCTGCACTGATTCACCACAAAGTGAGACAAACTCCAAAGCCAGGAGAGGAGCAGCAGAGCGTGGGCAGACCAGCAAAGGAGGAGAGCCAGCAGGACACCACCTTTCAGCTGCAGCTAGCTTTCAGATTGGCTTAACTCTCCTCTGAAAGCTCCTCCTTGGAATTTTAGAGTGTGTTAAAACCATTATTTCATTCTGGGTGATGGCACAAGTCTGGGGGAATAGAAATTTCATGATCAGCTAATCATTCAAATAAGTGTGGCAAGTCTAACTGAACTGGGGGGGGTGTTAAAGTTTGGATACCCTTCTGCAGGCACCTGTTTCTGGCAGGGTTTGCGAGCTCATTGATCCACAGGAATTGTATTTTAACCATAAAATCAGAATTGTTGGCATATTTTATTTATTTTCTATATTTCAGTTCACTGCCTGAACTGAAAATGCCTAAACAATTAACTGAGAATCGAACGGAAGATTTGCTTTCGCAGAAAATATTTTGGTTTGAGCCTTGAAATACTTTCCACGTTTCAAATCTATTCTGCTTTGCTCTAAAATTCAATCTGAACTCGCAAACGCATTGTTTACTCCGGAATAATTTATTTTATTATCTATTTTTTGGCATATAAACTCTGCATTTTTGCTGCCAGCTCTAGCTTCTAATGCAGGCTTCTGAAGCTAGGCCACTTCCCCTGCCATACGCTCTCGGTGAGTCAGGGCTGCGGGTGGAACTTGACTTTTGTCAGCGCCAAGAATAAAAAACCACTCTGCTTTCCTAGAGCAAAAAAACTTCAGGGCATCATTTTGTATCATAAAAAAAGGAAAAGCAGTGGTTCAGCATTTTCATATTTTTGTATCGCTGACGCTTCTTCAGCTTTCAAATTAAAAATATTCCGTGCGCTCCTCGGATGAAAAACACCAAAGCCCGGTGGAGTACGGGTTGGAATCTCAGTGTGCTCAGAGCTTTGGCCTCATCCGAGAAGACACCAAGACACTTGACCACGTTAGTCATCCCAGGGGTTTCAAAAGCAAACGAGTGTTGTTTTCTGGGTTCAAACCCAAAGAAAGCTCAACTTGCAGAAGGTGATGGAGAAGTCTCGTATCCGGTTGGCTGAACTGACAAATTTTCTGGAAACTCCCCTAAAATCTGAGCTAAAATTATTTCTTTTGATGCTGAAATCACAGCTGTGACAAATATTCAGCCTTATCTATGATTCATGTGTTCTCTCAGAATGGGAAGTGTTAGAGTAGCACAATTTAGTAACTTTTGTTTACTTCCCCCTAGTTCAGCATTTCTAATTTCACATCTTCTCTCAGGAGTAGGTTATCTACAGAACAAACCCATTATTACCTGTCTAAATCTGATGCTTTGCCATTTGTTCCACCATTCTCTGCTGCCTACTTATAAAATATTCAGCTTCTTGTAACGTGACCAAGCAGGGGGAAAATTTTCTGTATTAAATGTTGCAGAATTCCTTTACAATCTCCTGTTTTCTTTTGCATGCAGACAATTTTCGTGGTTCAAAACCTACCCTGATTTACCTGCTAAGTGGATTCACCACCTTTCTCCTTCTGCTGGCAGTTGCAACACAGAGGCCACCTGATGCCCCCCATCTCCACGTGCCCAGCTCCCACAAGGTAAGACAGCACTAGACCCTCTCAGCTCTACTTTGTAGGCTTTCAAGTCTCAGTTCTGCTCCCCACAGACACAGAAAGGGGGGCTGGGACCTGTTCTCCTCTTGTGCCTGCTTTCCCCCCCCAGCTTGGGTTAGGAACACGTTATTCCCCTGCCCTGCTAATACCTCAATTTGCAAACTTTTCCTATCAAAGCACCCAACCCCAGTTTGGTTCAGGCTTCAAAGTCGCGCTTCCTGGATTTTTTTTTGCCTTTTGGTTCCTTTTAAAACATTTCAACATATTAGAGACTCCAGATTGGTTTCCTGCGTGTAATAGTTGTTTCTTTGGTGATAGGCTTTTGGTTTGTGTCTGAGAAAGAAATCCTGGTGGTCTTTCATGCAATTAAACTCAAAATAGCTGTGGGGATCTTGAATGACAATATATTTTGCTGGAAAACTCATCCGTTCAGATGACTGCTTGCTGTTCTCTCCCTGGGTATAAAATAATGTGGATTTTAAAGCTGAGATTTTTCTTTTCTGTCAAGCCTCGTGGTCATTAGAAAACTGTAAATGAAACGTTGTTATGTTGAACAGCTGGTAGTTGTATTTAAAAATCTCATGTGAAAGCAAATGAATTCACTAAGTAACAAAGTTAAGAGCTCTACGCTGAGAGGCCAAAGTGGTAACAGAGCCGCTCACATCTCAGCAAGAACAGCTGAGTACCAGTGAAAATATGTCTAGGGAAAAAAAAGAAAGAGTTTTGCTTGCACATTATTCTCATAAACGAGACTTTTCTTTTTTTCTAACTAACTTGCCGTGCCGCTGTTGTTAAAAGTTGCATGGTTCCAGTTGTAAGAGGTTGTTCAAAATCGTGTGCATTGGAGGGGTTTTCTTGAATTGGAGCAGATTTTGTTCTCGTGCTTCCAGCAATGTCACTTCCTTTAAGTGAATGTGCTTCACAGTGGAGTAAAATGCAGCTCGTCGTGTTTAACTGAGGCATTGGCAAAAAGGGACAGATCTGTGGCTGGGTTTATGAGGAAGGTGGCTTTGCTATGACGGGAGGAATGGAAAAGAAATTATCTTCAGATAATTGAGTCTTTAAATGCTGGTCTTTCTAGTGGAATGTTGAAAACCTCAAATGAGAGATGAAGGACTCAGGTCTTTGCTCTTCACCGTGATGCCTCACTTTGAAGGGATCCCCTTTGTGAAGGATTTTGAGGAGTGCATCACCACCATCCTGAGTGGTGAGACTGGCATAGAATTGTCTGGGTTGGAAGAGACCTTAAAGATCACCCAGTTCCAACCCCCCTGCCATGGCAGGGACACCTCCCACTAGAGCAGGGTGCTCAGAGCCCCATCCAGTTTGGCCTTAAAAACTTCCAGGGATGGGGCTTCCACCACGTCTCTGGGCAACCTGTTCCAGAGTCTCACCACCCTCATGGGGAAGAACTTGTTTCTATTGTCTAATCTGCCTCTCCCCACCTCTAGTTCTGATCCATCCCCTCCAGTCCTACCACCACCAACATCCTACCAAGGGTGACCCTAGAAGGCATCTCTGCCTGCCCGTTCTGCTCGTCACCCGCGACCGAAGGAGGATCTGTCTCTGTGTTCTCTCATTTTGATGTGGAGTTTAAAGCTGCTTTGAAAGCATGTTATTCTACATTTGCCTTGCCTTTTTCTGAGTATTGCAAACTGTGTTTTTCCATGAATTTTCATGAAAATTTTAGATGAATTTCGATTTTTAAGGAGAAGCTTTCAAGGCAATGTACTATTTTGTGAGTCAAAATCAGTTTGTAACTAGTTGCAAGTGGAATGACTGAGACCACATGATACTTTTCAAGTCAAAGATAGCTCCATGTGCTGCAGAAATGCTTTCATGTGGTTTCTCAAGGGAAATAGTCACTTCTTATGAACTGTTCAGAAGAGACCTAGTGTGAAAGTGGCTGGTGGCAATGTTCCCTTATTTTAGCCTCCATCCAAACACGTTTTCCAGATAAATATGTTTTGATGATGGATCAAATAACTTTGCAAGAAGTAGGTTGAGCAGGAGGTGTTAAAGATTGTCAGTTTAATATAATCTACAGATGATTTCCCCAGGTGAACCTCTTCTGCTGCAGCTTGGCAAGGTAGGAGGAATCAGGAGGTAGAGTAGAAGGTTGCCTGGGAGAACTTTTTTCCCCTGTAGCACATAGTGGTGAATTGAGTCATGGAATCATAGAATTGTTTAGATTGGAGAAGACCTTTCAGATCATCAAGTCCAACCATTCCCCCAGCACTGCCAGGGCACCACTGACCCCTGGCCCTCAGCACCATAGCTCCATGGGGGGCTTGGAAACCCCTCCAGGGGTCACGGGGACTCCCCCCCTGCCCTGGGCAGTCAGGGCCAGCCCTTGACAAGCATTTTGGCGAAGAAATTGTTCCCCAGGTCCAACCTAAACCTCCCCTGAGGCAACTTAAGGCCAGTTCCTCTAGTACTGTCCCTTGTCCCTTGGGAGCAGAGCCCGACCCCCCTGGCTCCAGCCTCCTGTCAGGAGCTGTCAGAGCCAGAAGGGCTCCCCTGAGCCTCCTGCTCTCCAGACTCCACAAGCCCAGGCCCCTCAACCTCTGGCCAATGCTGGTTTGTAGATCTTGCCCTCAGCACTCTTCCTGGGGCTACCACCTTCCCCAGCTGCCAAAATATTTCTCCAGTTGTACCAGACTCCTGGAGTTTGAAGTTCCAGAGCTAAGTAAAGAGGAGCTGGTGTCTCATTTTCTGCACACACCGCGCTGTGGCTTTTGTAGCACAGAGCATTATCTCAGCTCTCAGTTCTAATCAATTTGGGAGCAGGGGGAGCTGTAGATTCTTGTGATTTAAATCAAATGACATAAATTTTCACAATAGTTATTACTTCTGGCTCTCTGGTATTTACTGTTCATGATGTTTAAGGAGATTTCCAGTATCCTTCTATCAGGCTTCACTTCTGTTGTATGAGTGGTGACCAGTTGTTGGAAATCCAGCTGTATATGGCACCCTTACCCCAAATCCTAAGCTAATGTGATGAGTTAAGGAAACAACATCAGAGCTGAGTCTAAAAACCACTCAGCCAAAAAAACCCAAATGCCTTAATTTCTCACAATGTAAGCAGAATAACATGGATCCTTTTGTTCATATTCAAATCAGAAGGCCCATATGATTACATGGAATCATCCAGTGGTTTTGAGTTGGGAGGCACCTTGAGATCCTCCAGTTCCAACCCCCCTGCCATGGGCAGGGACACCTCCTACTAGAGCAGCTTGTTCCAACCTGGCTTTGAACACCTCCAGTGATGGATGTGGAGAATGTAATTTGTTGTTTCATTGATAAAACCCATGAAGATTTCAGATGCCATATTAGGGCTCCTCACTGTCAATCATCTTTTACCATGACATCGAAGTCCACTGGAATTGGGTGATTATTCTGTGTGTGAAGAGCAGATTGAGTGACCCCAGTAATCCCATGGAAACAGTGGAGACCTGCACGCTCTCCATAGCCCTACAAGCCCACTGGGCTCTGGGAACTGTTGGATTCACAGTGCTTCCGAGGTCAGAATCAAAATAGGAAGATAGGTGTGGTGGATTTAGTTTCTCTCTCTGCATTACTTTCTTGTAATCCAAGAAATGAGCGTTTCTTTGCATTTTAAATATTGGAGTATGTTTTTAGACAAGCTTTTCTTCATTCAAGATATTGGCAGTGTTCTGTCCAGCAGCTGTAAAGTGGACAGGAGATGGCATCTACTGTCTCTGTTCTGGCCTAACAGTGTCTGAATGGCCAGAGGCAGCCCAGGCTTGGAGGATGACTGATGAGCTCCCATTTAGACCTTTTTACCAGCGACAGGACTAATTTGTGTACTTCTTTTCTCTTCCAGCCATCACTTCTCATTAGGCTGATAGAAACTCATATCTGTGAGATGTCTACCTGGCTTTCCAATTTAATTAAAGCCGGTCAAAAAGTTATTGGACAAAGGAAAGATGGGCACTGCGATCCCATAACTCTTTTTCATTAGCAATTGAAGCCAAGAATGCCCCGTTATAAACCTCTCCCATGCATTTGCAGCAGATAGTTCCATCTCTTATAAAGCATTTGTCTAGTCTGTATTTGCAGTTAAGGGCAGCCATCTAGGCTACAAACATCAGCAGTAGTTTGAAGAGGTATTTTCCATCACCTGAAGAGCAGTGATGAAAATCAAGGTCTAGCTTGCAGAAGTAACAGCTTCTGAGAGGCACAGGAGCAATGTGGACATCCAAAGTCCCAGATGTTAGGAAGGCTGCTGCGTTTGGAAGACATTAGGTACTTTGTGTACTACTTTGTCCGTGGAGCCTCCTGATAGTTATTTCTCATGGATCTGCAAAATACAAAAGGCTTTAGGTTAAAGGAATAGTAATGAATCATTTATGAGATATTATCTACGAAGATGGATTGGTTCCATCTGTTACAGTAATAAAAATAATAATGCTTAGCAATTACATAAATGCTTTACAGGTTTTCAGTGTGCATCACAAGCATTAATCTAAGATCTAGCCCATAGCACAGTTTTTAAGAGCTTGTAAAATGGTTTCAGCTTATGTGTACTGGCTTATTTATTTATTTTTAACAAGGAACTTTGTTGTACTGGAGTTTTTAAACTGGCTTAGAAAACTGAGTTGTAGCTCCTTGGTCTAGGACGTGATATGAAGAGCATCACAACATTAGTGTCTTTTCCTTCTGTTAATTTAAGTCGCTGCAAACATCCAGGAAAAATCCAGCTCTACAGGCAGGTGTTCATTAACATACAAATGATGGAAAAGGCTTCCAAGATGCAGCACTGGCATTATCTCACACTTATTTGTTAATCTCATTTTTTGTGTCTCATAAGCAGCTCACTGATTGAAGACCAGTGTATTCCAAAGCAGGGTATAGCCTGATAGCAGCTAAGCTATGTCCCTGCGTTATATTTCAGCATACAGGATTCTGTTACCTGGAAGAAATAACATTTTTTGCTCAATCCAGGAAGAAATTGGATACACGAGGTCGTGGTTTCCCATAAAACGTGCTTTAGCTGCAGCCTAATTTACCTAACAGAATGAATATTCCTTTTACTTTTGTTCTCTTTGGGTTTTAATTTGAATTCTTGAAAAAGAAGTGATGATAACTTTAGGCAATAAAACCCCAACAAATTAATCTCCCTTTGGATTGTTTTGTGGGCTCCCCAGCAGGCAAAGGTGTGGTAAAATAGACAAGATTTCTCCTAAAAGCAATTTAAGAAACAGCTATCCCTGGTGACACTCCGAACACATCCATAGGCTATTGGAATATTTAGACAACATATGCTATTACACTCGGGGTAAATACCCATATAAGGGTGTCTTGAAGTTGGCTTCTTTGCAGTGTAACCCGTAACCTTGAAAGACAAGGTGCCATGTAAGGCATTGCTTTGTAAATCTGTTTATCTACCCACGTCACAGATTAGGCACGGGCTTTGCAAGGCGACTGGACCCAAACAAGGGGCATTAATTCCATTCACTCTGGGCAAAAGTAGTGTGTGTGTGTGTGTGCTGACAATTTGGATACGTTTGATTATGGAGCTTGACTTACCAAATATTTCATTTGGAAGCCTTTAATGCATGGAGATTATGCTAGATAATAGAAAAGTTTTAATACAACTGAAACATCCCTTTGTATAATTTCCTTAAGCAATATTCTGTTAATTCATATATAATGAGATTAATTAAAAGAATAGGAAAAATAAATAATCCAGTGGTTCATACACAGAGAAAATGATGTGTTCCATCCAGAGCTGATAATCACTTATGAAGTGGAGCACCAGTTTGTTATCAGTGCTAACTCTACCCTCTTAATCATGGATGACCTGGAAAGCAGTTCCTTAGTCTCATTATCCAGCCTATCTGGGTTAGTGTTACAGAGCACAAACTGGCCACGCAGGAAGCGATTAGCAGCACAAAGTCGATCTCTCTTGGTGACACCCAGATGCTGCTCGGCGTCATCTGCTGCCCAGCCTGTCCAAAGCTTCCCGTGCTGCATCCTGCCCCACGCTGCGGCCGCTCTGGTGTCCCCAGCTGGATGTCTCTGTGGGGATCCAGCTCCCCTGCCAGCCCCTCTCTCAGGAGGCAGTGCTGCTGAAGTGGCTTCAGCCTGGCCATCCATGGGGCTGCCCATCTAACAGCTGGTGTAAGGCAGCTGTAATGTTAAAAAGCCTGTTCTTCCAACAGGTCCTGCTAAACAATCACAGAATCAGAGAATGGTGGGGTTGGAAGGGACCTCTGGAGATAAGTGAGTCCAACCCCCCTGCCAGCGCACGGGCA